>CM065706.1:42387193-42394693 GCA_017654935.2 Phymorhynchus buccinoides | reverse complement strand
TAGAAAAAAATATAATAAAAAAAAAGTGTAACAAAACTCACCTCCATCAGTGATTCATTTTCAACAACATTTCTGGTTGATCAAAGTTTAATTTTAACTTTGAAATTGTGATTACTTGCATTAAAATTGGAATTATTAGTCTCCTTATTACTATCAGTGTTAACGAACATTTATTGGCTGATGTTTTGACATTTTGAACATTAACAAATGCAAAGGAAGTGCCAAACATACATGAAGCGAAGGCTGGAAGCGTGACAAAGAGAAGTAACTAACTCCAAAAAACATGTTCAGACAAGTTTGGACTCAGAAATCGCTGTTCAGAGAATGCTGGGAATTAGGCCCTGACTGGAGTTCTCCAGTTCAGAGAATACTGGGAATTAGGCGACTGGCGTTCTCCAGTTCAGAATGCTGGGAATTAGGCCCTGACTGGCGTTCTCCAGTTCAGAGAATACTGGGAATTAGGCACTGACTGGCGTTCTCCAGTTCAGAGAATACTGGGAATTAGGCCCTGACTGGAGTTCTCCAGTTCAGAGAATACTGGGAATTAGGCTCTGACTGGCGTTCTCCAGTTCAGAGAATACTTAGGCACTGACTGGCGTTCTCCAGTTCAGAGAATACTGAATTAGGCTCTGACTGGCGTTCTCCAGTTCAGAGAATACTGGGAATTAGGCCCTGACTGGCGTTCTCCAGTTCAGAGAATACTGGGAATTAGGCCCTGACTGGCGTTCTCCAGTTCAGAGAATACTGGGAATTAGGCCCTGACTGGCGTTCTCCAGTTCAGAGAATGCTGGGAATTAGGCTGACTGGCGTTCTCCAGTTCAGAGAATACTGGGAATTAGGCCCTGACTGGCGTTCTCCAGTTCAGAGAATACTGGGAATTAGGCACTGACTGGCGTTCTCCAGTTCAGAGAATACTGGGAATTAGGCACTGACTGGCGTTCTCCAGTTCAGAGAATACTGGGAATTAGGCCCTGACTGGCGTTCTCCAGTTCAGAGAATACTGGGAATTAGGCCCTGACTGGCGTTCTCCAGTTCAGAGAATACTGGGAATTAGGCACTGACTGGCGTTCTCCAGTTCAGAGAATACTGGGAATTAGGCACTGACTGGCGTTCTCCAGTTCAGAGAATACTGGGAATTAGGCCCTGACTGGCGTTCTCCAGTTCAGAGAATACTGGGAATTAGGCTCTGACTGGCGTTCTCCAGTTCAGAGAATGCTGGGAATTAGGCACTGACTGGCGTTCTCCAGTTCAGAGAATACTGGGAATTAGGCCCTGACTGGCGTTCTCCAGTTCAGAGAATACTGGGAATTAGGCGACTGGCGTTCTCCAGTTCAGAGAATACTGGGAATTAGGCCCTGACTGGCGTTCTCCAGTTCAGAGAATACTGGGAATTAGGCCCTGACTGGCGTTCTCCAGTTCAGAGAATACTGGGAATTAGGCCCTGACTGGCGTTCTCCAGTTCAGAGAATACTGGGAATTAGGCCCTGACTGGCGTTCTCCAGTTCAGAGAATACTGGGAATTAGGCCCTGACTGGCGTTCTCCAGTTCAGAGAATACTGGGAATTTGTCTGGAATGAGTTCAGAATCACTGCAGCTACTATCAATAACTTGACTGACTGTGTGGTTCATTTTGTTGCCTGCTTTGTACAGAATTTGGGGCAAACATTTTTTGTTATATCAGAAATAATAATAATAATAAACGGACACTTATATAGCGCTTTTTATCAAGCACAAAGCACTTTACAATTAGCATTGAAACACACACACGCACAACAGACACACACGCACGTACGTGCACGCACGCGAGTGAACGCGTTCTTGCACACAGACATACACACACAGACCCACACACATTTCATCAAACACACAGAGAACACATGCTCACTGAAACGCACACACACTTACACAAACACACAGACACACACGCGCACTCACATACACAAAACACACACGTGCACTCACACTCACAGACACATACTCGCACACACCCACTCCCCTCTTCTCTCTAGCCGAACACAATCTCTCCTGACACCTGCTAACAGTTAACTCATTCGCATTGCAACGATTTTTTATTATTCCCAAAACTCACAAATCACTCCAGCCATACACACAAACAAAACATACATAAACAAAAGGAGAAATAAAGGAAGATTTTTACTTCAGGTTTAGACATAGGGAAGTGGTAGATCAGACTCTTTTTTATATATAGACATTATATAAAAAAAACTACACCAATTGGTTTCCCCACAACAAACCACTACAAAAGCAAAGTCAGGGGGAAAATTGTGGTCTAAGGGAGCGAAGCGAGTTTAGAAGTGACCAAGGTATGGTGTGCGCAGAGATTTACTTCCCTGGAAGCAAATGCACCAAATTGTCAGTTAATTCCGGACATATATGGCTGGAACGACCTGATTGAGTTAAGGGTGTAATGATTACAACTGTGTTTTGCTGCTGATTTGTTCCCTGCAGAATCTGGGGCAAGCACTGTGGCAGCAGCAAGAAGTATGGCGGCTGGCGCAACATGTACATTCAGCGGCCGCACATTCTCTTCAACGGTACGGCTATTTCGCATAGCATTCTTTGTCTGAACTTCCGCAATTCACTGTCACGTTTATGAGAATTCATTGACACGAAAAACCTGGAATGTTGCATCCATGTACCCGATGTTTAAGTTTTAATTCACTAGATGTTTTGTAACATTTTGTAAGCAAAACTTGTTGTCAACTTTTTTTCAGTATCTGTTTTACAAGACCACTTTTTTGTTGTTGCAAAACCAAGCAAGACTTCATTGAATAAAGAGGGAATACTCTCTTTCTAATTAACTCCCCTCCACCAAAGTTGATTACGATACCAATCATCTAGCAATGCGTGGGTCAGAACCAAAGTGAGACAAACAAAGCATCATTCTCAAAAAAGCATAATTCTCTCCACCATTGTTGATGTGTGCTGTGTGGGTGGAGGGTCATAAAGGCAAACTTGGCACATTTTTTGAGAATGATGCTTTGTTTGTCTCACTTTGGTTCTGATCCACGCATTGCTAGATGATTGGTATCGTAATCAACTTTGGTGGAGGGGAGTTAATTAGAAAGAGAGTATTCCCCCTTTGTTCAGTTTCATTCTTTGATCAAGCAAGACTTGTTAACAATTCTAAAAAAAGAAGAAGAAAGAAAACACAAAGGCACACATCAAACTCAAGTAGGGTACAGTAGTGTGCTAATGTTCATAGGCAAGCTTAACCCTTTCACCGCCAGCGTCGCATTTTAGCACCGCAATGGTTTAACACCCATGTCACTAAAAGGCATCAAATCAGGGTCTGTTATCCAAAGACCCTATTCTCTTCATTTTGGGAGGTACGGATAGGCCTTTAAGTATGTCACAGAGGAATCTCCAATATTACAGATGGTTTTCTCTACCCAGGTAAGTTTAATGGAATTGTTTTGCTGAAAAATGGCGGGCGGCGAAAGGGTTAAGCTAGCATAACTGCCTTATTCACACAGGCAGTTTTGCAACGACGGTTGCAAAGGAACCCCAGAAGTACTGGTCTTCATCGGCTGTCATTTCAGGACCAGAAGAATGTTGTTCTTTCACCCATGAAGCAAGGACAAGTTTTAGCCATGAAAACCTTCCCAGTTATAACTCTTTTGTATTCCGATTCGCCAAACTAGCAATGGAACGTTCCAGGCTTGCATCAATTCACTTTCTCGTTGTTGTTTCCTTTAGCCCTTTCACCGCCAATGTCGCATTTTAGCACCGCAATGGTTTAACACCCATGTCACTAAAAGGCATCCAAGAATTTAATTTTGGGAGGTAAGGATAGGCCTAATATATATGTCACAGAGGAATTCGCATTATTGCTGATATTTTATTTTCTCTACCCAGTTAAGTTTAATGATATTTTTTTGGCTGAAAAATGGCTGGCGGCGAAAGGGTTAACCTTGAAAATGTCTGCTGTGTGCTGGGCAGGCTGTTACATCAGTTGCGCCTCCTACGTGCGTCAGGGGGAGCAAAGCATGGACAGTTTCTACCGGCCCTTCCACGTGGTGGAGTATTACCGCTTCCTCAGGTTCTTCCCTGAAGGTGATCATGTCTGTTAACTTGTCTGGAGATTTGTTCATGTGGCTTCATGTCTTCATTTGCTGGTTTGAACTCAATTTGTTTTAATAACGTGTATTATTATTGAGTAAATATACTTTTATACTAGGTTGTAGGGGTTATGTGTGTGTGTGTCTAATGTGTGTGTGTGTGTGTGTGTGTGTGTGTGTGTGTGTGTGTGAGTGAATGAATGTGTGTGTGTTTTGTGTCTGTGTTTTGTGTCTGTGTGTGTTGTGTTTCGTGTGCATGTGTTTTGTGTGTGTGTGTGTGTGTGTGTGCGTTTGTCATATGTGTGTGTGTGTGTGTGTGCGTTTGTCATATGTGTGTGTGTGTGTGTGCGTTTGTCATATGTGTGTGTGTGTGTGTGTGCGTTTGTCATATGTGTGTGTGTGTGTCTACTGTGTGTGTGTTTTCTGTCCACCCCCATCCCACTTCAGCATGGTCAGTGTCAATCTACAGCGTGAAAGAAACGGCCCTCACGTTGACTATGCACATTTGTATATGGCACTGTGGCATTTCTTATTCTTTTCTTTTTTCCATCATGTTGAGTGCTGATGGTTTACTTTGACAAGGCTTGATACAGCCTACCAAGATGGGTTACTTTGATGATGTGTGTGCAGATGTTCACCTATATTGCTAATGCTAGTTTCAGGCATCAGAATTTGTCACAGGATTTGACAATTTCAGTGGATTGAAAATGGCTGGGAGAGGATTTGATTGAGGTGGCAGAGGATTTGATTGAGGTGGCAGAGGATTTGATTGAGGTGGCAGAGGATTTGATTGAGGGGGCAGAGGATTTGATTGAGGTGGCAGAGGATTTGATTGAGGTGGCAGAGGATTTGATTGAGGGGGCAGAGGATTTGATTGAGGGGGCAGAGGATTTGATTGAGGGGGCAGAGGATTTGATTGAGGGGGCAGAGGATTTGATTGAGGGGGCAGAGGATTTACCGTAGCTTTTTAAGGTAGTCTTCACCGTCGGATAACTTTTGACAGTAATTTTCTAACTGAATTATGCCTTGCAGGTTTTGGTCTTGCTTGGAACAGATTTCAATGCTGCCCCTCCGTGCTGTGTAAGGCCTCAGTAGCCCTTTTCTCCCAGTTTTCAGAGGGTTAGATGTCAGACAATAGGAATTGTTCGGAAATAATTAAGGGGAGTAATTTCATGGTGTGTGGGAGTGATCTTGCCTAATTCAATGGGTCAAACAGGGGAAGTCACTCTATCATCAGCTCTCGTAGCCTATCGACCCATGTGCTTGAGCAGACATACAGCCCTTAGAACACTGCGTCATTCTAAACATTTATGTCATTTATATTTTTACGTCACATTTTGCAAGTTTTATCAGTTTGTGGCCACTGGCCACCCCTAATTTTTCTAAAAAAAAATGTTTGCTAGTCGCTGACTCGCATCCTGCGGTTTCAAGCTTCGACGCCATTGTTGCTATGGTATTTGACCGAGTAATGGAGGTAAACAACTCTAATTTTCACGAAGTACTCTCCCCTAGATTTTTCCGAAAATCGTCTATTCTGCTGCCTGTTAACTTTGTTTGGTTTTGCCGGCAAGTGCAGTATTGGTGATTGAGTACACAGGCATGAAAACAGATCTGCTGTTTCCGCCGTCTCCGCCAATTTTGTTTTTTGAAATCGAGCGATCTCCGCCGGAAAAAAAACAACGAACCAAAATTATCTTTACATGGCACAATCTTCATTTCGCGCCTTTTTACTCTTCTGCCATTATCATTTCCAAGAAGGCGTCCGCCGAGAACCCATGTATCGAGTTGGCGAAACCAAAATATAAATACTTGCCCCCTCCCTCAACAAAACTTCTGACGTTAGCTAAAAATCCGGGTGGAAGGATTTATCGGCTAAAAAAATCTCCTTTTTTTTTGGAACAGTAGTTTTCATGCCTGGTACACAGATGCTTCTTTCTTGTTTGTTTTTTCCTCAACAGCATGGTGTTGATGGACTGGTTCGTCTATTTCTGTTATGTCTGCGTGAACAGGGACGGTGCTGATGATGTGCAGTCCCGAGGAGCCGGCCCTGGTGGTGCCCAAATTGGGCAGTCCTCACTGCCGAGTGCAAGGCGTCTTGAAGGGATACTACAAGCTGTCAGCCTCCAAGGTCAGTTAGCGTGTCAGTTATGAGTACAGACTGGTCGGTTAGTGTGTCAGTTATGAGTACAGACTGGTCAGTCCTCACTGCCGAGTGCTGGGCGTCATGAAGGGATACTACAAGCTGTCAGCCTCCAAGGTCAGTTAGTGTGTCGGTTAGTGTGTCAGTTACAGGGATGTGAGAGTTACGCGTAAATGCGCTTTTTCTATTCGGGAAAGCCCCCCCCAAAAAAACGAAAGCAAAAAAACGTAATGACGATCGATTTCGCCGACGTTCCCGCACGCTTACAAACAATCCGAAAGCAGAATTTAGCTCGTAGTACTCTCCCTTGCCTGAAAATCGTAAGCTTCTTTGTGATTGGTCAATTTCGCCCAATGACTGCGCGATTCTCATACGCTTGGCGTTTGTTCGATGGCGGTGCAGGCGAGTGATCTTGAGCGATTGTTTTATCCGCAACAATGAAAACTATTCATCGCACTGTCGATGTGAATATCGAGGAGACCGACAAAGGATGCCGATACAAATTTGACTGGGCTTGGCTGGATGAAACTGTGGAGGTCATTAAGATACGTGTCTGTCAGCGATTTCATCAGTAAAGTTGAATCGGAAACTCGGGAAAGTTGATTGTGACGGGCAGCTATGCAAACAGGAGGAAAGGCTGCTGTGTTTGACCACGTAAAAAAAAAAAAGGACCATGACAATGCAAAGATTCGAAGCATGAATTAAGCGTTATCTTTGACATTTTTCAAAGGTGCTTCTTCAAACTCCAATGACTCGTTGAGTGAGAAACACGCACACGCACGCACACACACAGTTTCCCCTTTTCATACTCTCTCTATCATTTTCTCTCACGCACACATCTGCTAATACATCATGCAGTTTCACTTTGCTCACATGCTTAAGTCTCACACACATATGTACACACACACACACACACTCAAGTCTCATACAATCTGCTGCTCTAGGCCTATACATGTATAGTCTTTAAACTTTGTTCACATACTTAAGTTTCTCTCTCTCTCTCTCTCTCTCTCTCTCTCTCTCTCTCTCTCTCTCTCTCTCTCTCTCTCTCTCTCTCTCTCTCTCTCTCTCTCTCTCTCTCTCTCTCTCTCTCTCTCTCTCTCTCTCTCTCTCTCTCTCTCTCTCTCTCTCTCTCTCTCTCTCTCTCTCTCTCTCTCTCTCTCTCTCTCTCTCTCTCTCTCTCTCTCTCTCTCTCTCTCTCTCTCTCTCTCTCTCTCTCTCTCTCTCTCTCTCTCTCTCTCTCTCTCTCTCTCTCTCTCTCTCTCTCTCTCTCTCTCT
>CM065706.1:42327193-42382193 GCA_017654935.2 Phymorhynchus buccinoides | reverse complement strand
TTGCTTACAGGTCAGTTCACTGATGAACATCAGTTGTTGCTTACAGGTCAGTTCACTGATGAACATCAGTTGTTGCTTACAGGTCAGTTCACTGATGAACATCAGTTGTTGCTTACAGGTCAGTTCACTGATGAACATCAGTTGTTGCTTACAGGTCAGTTCACTGATGAACATCAGTTGTTGCTTACAGGTCAGTTCACTGATGAACATCAGTTGTTGCTTACAGGTCAGTCCACTGATGAACATCAGTTGTTGCTTACAGGTCAGTTCACTGATGAACATCAGTTGTTGCTTACAGGTCAGTTCACTGATGAACATCAGTTGTTGCTTACAGGTCAGTTCACTGATGAACATCAGTTGTTGCTTACAGGTCAGTTCACTGATGAACATCAGTTGTTGCTTACAGGTCAGTTCACTGATGAACATCAGTTGTTGCTTACAGGTCAGTTCACTGATGAACATCAGTTGTTGCTTACAGGTCAGTTCACTGATGAACATCAGTTGTTGCTTACAGGTCAGTTCACTGATGAACATCAGTTGTTGCTTACAGGTCAGTCCACTGATGAACATCAGTTGTTGCTTACAGGTCAGTCCACTGATGAACATCAGTTGTTGCTTACAGGTCAGTTCACTGATGAACATCAGTTGTTGCTTACAGGTCAGTTCACTGATGAACATCAGTTGTTGCTTACAGGTCAGTTCACTGATGAACATTAGTTGTTGCTTACAGGTCAGTTCACTGATGAACATCAGTTGTTGCTTACAGTCAGTTCACTGATGAACATCACAGGTGACTGATGAACATCAGTTGTTGCTTACAGGTCAGTTCACTGATGAACATCAGTTGTTGCTTACAGGTCAGTTCACTGATGAACATCAGTTGTTGCTTACAGGTCAGTTCACTGATGAACATCAGTTGTTGCTTACAGGTCAGTTCACTGATGAACATCAGTTGTTGCTTACAGGTCAGTTCACTGATGAACATTAGTTGTTGCTTACAGGTCAGTTCACTGATGAACATGTTGTTGCTTACAGGTCAGTTCACTGATGAACATCAGTTGTTGCTTACAGGTCAGTTCACTGATGAACATCAGTTGTTGCTTACAGGTCAGTTCACTGATGAACATCAGTTGTTGCTTACAGGTCAGTTCACTGATGAACATCAGTTGTTGCTTACAGGTCAGTTCACTGATGAACATCAGTTGTTGCTTACAGGTCAGTTCACTGATGAACATCAGTTGTTGCTTACAGGTCAGTTCACTGATGAACATCAGTTGTTGCTTACAGGTCAGTTCACTGATGAACATCAGTTGTTGCTTACAGGTCAGTTCACTGATGAACATCAGTTGTTGCTTACAGGTCAGTTCACTGATGAACATCAGTTGTTGCTTACAGGTCAGTTCACTGATGAACATCAGTTGTTGCTTACAGGTCAGTTCACTGATGAACATCAGTTGTTGCTTACAGGTCAGTTCACTGATGAACATCAGTTGTTGCTTACAGGTCAGTTCACTGATGAACATCAGTTGTTGCTTACAGGTCAGTTCACTGATGAACATCAGTTGTTGCTTACAGGTCAGTTCACTGATGAACATCAGTTGTTGCTTACAGGTCAGTTCACTGATGAACATTAGTTGTTGCTTACAGGTCAGTTCACTGATGAACATTAGTTGTTGCTTACAGGTCAGTTCACTGATGAACATCAGTTGTTGCTTACAGGTCAGTTCACTGATGAACATTAGTTGTTTGTTTGCTTTCTGACCAAGAAGAGTGTTTTAGTTTCTCAGTAAGGTGTCAGTTGTTGCTTCACTGATGAACATTATTTGTTGGTTTGATTTCTGACCAAGAACAGTGTTTTAGTTTCTCAGTAAGGAAGGAAAGTTTTGCTTCAAATTTTGATGTTTTATTTGCTGAGGCTAAAACATGCTCATGCACACACACACACACAGACAGACACAGAGACACTCAAACGGTGACACAGAGACAGACAGACACACACACATACACACACACACACACACACTTTCAGAGTAGTTGTTGCAGAAGATCCTAACAGGCCAACTGGCTCCGAAGACTGTTGTAGAGAGCTATACAAACCATGGTTATTACAAAAACTAAACTTCTTGTTTCTTCAGAACTTCATGATCGACTTTGTTTGAACATATTCATAGAGCTAGAAATAGGCTCAGACTGGTACCATTATGACTATGACTTACCGTATTGTTCGGATCATTAGGCGCTGCTGTGTATAAGGCGAATAGGGCAATTTTCAAGAAAAATCTGAAAAAAAGGAAGTCAAAGGCGCCCTCGTTTATAAGGCAAAAGAAAGTCGAAGTTTGAAGCCCATACACGTCCTGTAAACCCTTACCGGCCGCCATTACTGCTGTCATAAATGAGAGTTGGTTCCCTTCTCAAATAATCGAACTTCCGTTTTTGCGACTTCCGGTTGTTGTGTTTGGACTTTTCTTCGCGAAAACTGGTAGAATTATGGCATTTTATGCTCCACAACGATGCTTTTTACATCCAATGAAGGGTTATGGCATCTGTTGGACGGTATCTCTGATAATAATATGGATTTTGAAGTATTTTAACCTGAGTATTCATCGTATCGGCAATTCGTGACCACTTTCGATGGTGTGACTCACAGTAGACTGTCTCTTCTCACGATTTTGTTCACTAATAGGGCGCCCTCGTTTATTAGGCACATAGGTCGAAATTGTAGGAAAAAATATCGCCGTATAGTCCGAAAATGGCGGTACTATCAATTGTGACATCCTGGCATTGCGCTGTTATTTTCAGATCCAGCGGCCATGAGACCGTGACAGAGTTTGAGCTGAAGGAGTCTACCTACCCTCCGCTCATCTTCTCCAGAGTCAGAAGCTACACGGCCTTGGCCACGGGGCCCCTGGAGTAAACCTTGGCCATCAGTGGACGGCCGGTTTGGGCCCTTCGAGATGGCCGCATGGCCGTCTGAGATTTGGTTTGAACAGAGTGTGAAGATGGCATGTGGGTTGCGTTTTGTTTGATTTGGTTTATAGACTAGAGACACAAGGACATTTGTACGCAGGTTTTCTATTGGTTGACGCGACTGGAGATGAAAGCGTGGTGGATTTGTATCAAGATCTTTGATTGGTTGACAAGACCGGAAACGAAGGAAATGATGAACTTGTATCTAGGTTTTTGATTGGTTGACAAGACCGGATCTCGCGGAGACAAAGGAAATGATGAACTTGTATCTAGGGTTTTGATTGGTTGACAAGACCGGAGACAAAAGCGTGGTGGAATTGTATCAAGATTCTCTATTGGTTCATGAAGAAACGGTAGATTTTATCGAGTTTTTTTTTATTGGTTGATGAACTGAAGATGAAAGAAAGGACGGATTTTATCGAGGTTTTTTATTGGTTGATTGATGGACTTGAGGCAAAGAACCTAAGAAGTGGCCCATTTCTATCGAGGTTTTCTATTGGTTGATTGATAGACTTGAGGCAAAGAACCTAAGAAGTGACCCATTTCTATCGAGGTTTTCTATTGGTTGATGGATGGGAAACGGCAGCTCTGTTTTCAAGATGTTCTTTCTCCTGCTTTTGTGTATCCGGCATCATTTTGTGTATCTGGCATCATTTTTGGTTCCATTTTGTTAAAGCTTACTTTTGCTCATTTGGATGTAAATACATTTTATTAATAATAACTATAGTATTTTTTAACCAGCCCGGTCTAACGTGATTAATTTGACACACACAAAAAGGTTTTATTTGTATTAATGAGCTTTTTGGTTTGCATTGAGCGTGATGCTTGTCGCTTGATGCAGTTTGATTTTCATCGTATTGGTTCTAGAGCAGAATACGTTGTTTTATTGGTTAGTTTTTTTTATTCGCTCTCAGTTTGTCTGGAACTTGAAAGATCTGCAAGTTCGTTGTTTTAAGATGAGTTATTTGTTTGTCTTTGTTTCAACTTGAAACATTCTGATTTGGGTTGATCTTCAATTTTGGACTGTTCCAGGGTTGGGTTTGGTTTGGTTTGTTTGTTTTTCTGTGTGTTTTTTCTTCTTTTCTTGCTTGGTTTGCATTTGTGGATTTTTGGCTTTCAGTACAGATTTTGATTGTTTTTGCTTTATTCCGATTTTGACCACACCTCAGCACACTTTGTCCTTGTGTTTCAGTGCTCTGCTTTTACCGTATTGTGTGAATGTTGGGATTATTCTAGATTTTGTGGTGTAACATTATATTATTTGTCATCCTGCTCTTTCTGTTATATGCATTGTTATGTTTTTCTCCATTTAATTTAAGGGGCTTAGTTGTTTTTATTTTTCATAATGGTTGTTGAATTGTTATTTTTACTTTCAGCTTTTCTTTATAGTTTGTTAATTTAACTCTTTCAATCCTGCAGACCGGTTTTCCGGTTTCAAGGCTTAATACCTTTCTATCCTGGAGAACGGAAAACCGTTCTGGAAGAAATAACTCCTTTCAATCCGAGAGACCGGTATTCCGGGATCGTACTTTGGACTTCCCGCAATTCGCGCCATCAAAGTACGTCATTTACCCTTGACCCAGCCCTAACGGGACTGTTTATGAATGGAATGTGATGCCAGACCCCCCAGCCGTTTACCCTTCCCTTTCCCCCACCCCCTCCTCCTTCCAGCTCTGTGGGAAAGGGGTCGTTTTGAGTGAATGCGTGTAGTAGGTGTGTACTGTGCACGTGGCAGTTTTTGTTGGTAGTGAAAATGGAAGGTGGAGAAAATTCTGATTCTGACCAATTTGACAGATGAAGAGTCAGTTTAGTTCGTGGCAGCTATTGAAGCGCATATAGGTGGTGATGATGCTAGTGGTGAGGAGTTAGATTATCAAAACTTACCTTTGTTCTACACTCGACCGAGTTTTGAGTGGATTAGGGGGAATTATGTCACACCAAAACCGAAACTAGGACGGAATTCAAACATCGATCAGGGCCTGTGTGTGTGTTAGACACATCAATGAAAGCGCAATATTATTTTCAGTTATATTACTCTGATGTGCTCAGTTCTCTGCTAGAATATACCAACAATAACACCTAAAAAAAACGTACCGAGGAGCCAGAGAAAAACAAAGGTGTAGGTGACAAGCACACCTGTGTGTTGTGCACGGCACGACACCCCAAGTACAAGCATGCACACACTGGTGTCAGCTATGCTGACACCCCTTCAAAACGTGTCAAACTACAATGATGTGTGAAAAATGTGGTATCTGTGCTCCAAACAGCGTCACAGTGACTGCTTCAAGGTGTCACACACGTGTCACCTATGTGTGACATGTGATGTGATGACTGTGACAGGGGTACATACATGCGTAGATAGGGAACGTGAAAATATCTGTGTAAAAAAAAGTGTGCAAAATAGTGTGGTGCTTGTCCTCTATATATTTGTGTTGTATCCATACATAATCGTCAAAACAGACAATAAACTGTTGATGTGTTGGGGACAATTATGGTGACAATTATCTGTGGAGTAATGACAAGCACAATGCATGGGGATGTACAGGAGGCGTCACTTGGTGAGTGCGTGCATGAAATATACAATTTGCTTTAAAAACACTGACCTGCATGTATGGCATGATGGTATGTTTTATGTTAAATTGTAAATTACCTGTTTTACACCTGTGTGTCATCTGTCATGTCACCATAATGTGTCAATATGGTCACAAACAGCTTCTCACATCAATTCCCTACACAACGGTATATGACATTCTTAGGTTCGTGTAATGTGGGTTACTGCCGTAAGTCTCTAAAATAAGTACCCCATTATCACATTTTTAACCCTCTGTAAATCCAGGAATGAAGGGAATAGATAGATAATAGAAACATAGGAATAAGGGGAAGTAACAGTTAGTGTAAAACCAGGAATGAAAGAGTTAATATCGAGTTATTGACATAGTTCTTTTTCCAAGGACTCTTGATCATGATTGTTTGTACAAAAGAATATAATGCGGAATAAAAATAGCAAATTGAATGCAAAGTTAAAACAGAAAACAAAACGATGAATTGTGTTGTTTGGTTTGAACATCGTTTTGTTTTCTGTTTTAACTTTGCATTCAATTTGCTATTTTTATTCCGCATTATATTCTTTTCATTGTGTTTGTTTTGCTATTTGAGGGTTTTGTTGCTCTTTTTGAAAGGAAAGATTGTACAAACTGTGCATAGTATGTACATAATACAGTGGACCCTCCATTATAAGACTCAAAGATTGTACAAACTGTGCATAGTATGGACATAATACACTGGACCCTCCATTATAAGACTCACAGATTGTACAAACTGTGCATAGTATGGACATAATACACTGGACCCTCCATTATAAGACTCACAGATTGTACAAACTGTGCATAGTATGGACATAATACACTGGACCCTCCATTATAAGACTCACAGATTGTACAAACTGTGCATAGTATGGACATAATACACTGGACCCTCCATTATAAGACTTTCAAAAATAACCCAAAGATGAGGTCTTATAAAGGAGGGATCTTAAAACGGGAGGTCTTATAAGGGAGGTTCCACTGTGCAGTTTTTGAGGTGTTATGTGGGAGGGAGTCTTATAAGGGAGGTTCCACTGTGCAGTTTTTGAGGTGTTATGTGGGAGGGAGTCTTATAGCGGGAGGTCTTATAAGGGAGGTTCCACTGTGCAGTTTTTGAGGTGTGAGTGAGAATGCCTGCACCAACACGCAGTCAACCAATTCAGTACAACTAAACCATTTATGGGCATCTCCACTATAATTATTATAAAGCAGGTTTTTATTTTTACTTTTCTGGTCTCCTTGCTCTTCTTTTTCTTCTTCGATCGCTCAGACAGTTTCCTATCAATTATTAATGCAGTTGCGCCATGCTGCTGTTATGCGCCTAAGTGAGATATAATTAAGCCCAGCATGGCCGACTTCGGCTGAAGGAAATCTTTTTGAAAGTGTTTCTTGAAAAAAGGCAGGAGAATAGACTGGGTTAGGCAGAACGATAGTAGATGACGGCAAGCAAAGGGAAAAGGCAGAGTCAAAGAGAGTGACAGATGAGAGGAAGTTACAAGCACAGAACTTCCAGAAGGTGAGGGGACTATTTATACAAAAGACCCCCCGGTATCCCCACGGGGGGCCTTGCTGTTCTCACCCAACAGGTTCTGATTTTGAATAACAATGGTTTCTTAATTTTAAAAGAGTTTCTTGGGAGAAGGTCAGAAGAATGGGCCGCCTCCAAGGCAGAATAGAGACGACGGTGAATAAAGGAGTCACAGAAAGTTATAGATTAGAGGCTGTTATAAAAGCACAATACTTCCAGAAGACAGAGGGAACTATTTGTGCCGACACACCCTCTTGTATGCCCACAGGGAAAGGAAGGGGCGGGGTTGGAGGGGGTGGGGGTGGAATGAACAGGGAGAGCTGTGCCGGTCGGGGTTCCAATCCCCCAAAACTGCCTCAGCTACCGGAGAGGTCTGCTTGTACATCCTAACCCCTCATTATTTCTTCTTTGGACCCTCAGGTAGTTCCCCCACCTTCTGAAAGTTCCTCTATCAATCAATCAATCAATAATTTATTGTCTATAAAACATAAAGAAATTCTTTGTCTGGCATGCACATAAAACAAACATAGAAATAATAAGACATGCATAATATAAATTTATACGTCGTAAGAATTAAATTACAATGTCCCTCTAATCTGTCCCTCTCTTTGACTCTGCCTTTTCCCTTTGCTTATCGTCAATTACTATCTTTTGGGCCCATTCTCCTGCCTTTCTTTTCTGCTAGACAATCTTCCCAGGAGTTTTTTCCTTTGAGCTGTACTGAAATTGGACTGTGTTGGCTGAACGCAGCTAGGAGACCAGGAGACTGAAAACCAGACACGCGCATGCCTCACCCATTATGGCCATATGGCCTGGGAACACAGTCAAAGAATAATAATATGGGATTGGTAAAAGTGATACACGCACCAAAACGTTGTCAATCCGAAAGTGTGTGTGTATGTGTGTGTCTTTGTTTTTATATTGCTAAGAAAGAAGGAGAAGGTTGTTAGGTATTGCTTTGTTACAAGGGTCAATGGAATGTTTTATTATCGTTTTTATTCGTCAAGTTTCCTTTCCTGATATCCAGATAGAAATTGTGAGGATATTTTGTCAAAAGCCAAACTTGATTGTTTTTAAGGAATTGTCCTGTGTTTTCCGCCTTTTTTAACTTGTAAAAAAGAAGTTGACTGAAAGTGTTTTGGAGTGTGTAGAGAGTATGTATGTGTTTGTATATGGACATTATTGAATACATTGTGTGTGTGTGTGTGTGTGTGTGTATGTTTTCAGGAACAATGGGGTAGCTACACATAATAAGATTTGTTGAATTGATGTTTCCTTTCTTTTATTCTTGATCAGTGTTATTCATTCATTCATGTATTAAAGTTGACTTTGGGTTTTTTCATTTTATCAGCCAGAAACAGGCACAATTCCACTATTGGGTGTAATCATTATATTGGGTATAATCATTAATGTTGAGGGCTGCATTTAAATCGGTGTTACATGTATCATAATTAACTTGAAAGCGTAAATGTACCTACTAACACCCTAAATTATTCAAATCTATGCAAAAGTGGCATTACATTTCCATTGATCACAAACTATTGGTGTGATTGGATAGTTTCACTGGGTCATTTCACTGAGGAAGCATGTGCAGTGACATTTATATAGAGCACATTGAAATGCAGCAGAGTTGAGCACAGTTGTAAAGGTTTTATTGTGCCAAAGGTGTCTGGCTGTTTGTCACTGCTTATAACATTCTGCTACATTATCAACTCATTTGTGTTATGGGTGGATACGGCTCACTTAAACAAGTCAAGGCAAAGTTCACCCCTTACTTTGCTGCGTTTTGTGTGCGAACATTTTGAACACCATCTACACAGCTGACAAACAGAAAACACAGTGTTGGAGAAAGAGGGGAAAAAATGACATTTATTAAAAGTAAAAGCGTTTTACATGTCGCATAGAAGATTTTTTAATTTTTTAGTGGCATCATGTTTGGGTTTTCGCTCCCAATGTAAATGCTTGCTCAACTCGGTTTTATCCTTGTGTTTATTGTAGTGTTGTAGATAGTGATTTGTTGGTTTTATCCTTATGTTTTATTGTAGTGTTGTAGATAGTAATTTGTTGGTTTTATTGCTTTTGTTTAAAAAAAAAATCTTGATCTTGAGTTTGTGCTTTCTCTCTTTGTTTCCAGTTTGTGTGTATTTTTATAAATTATTTTTTAAAAGCCTTCAAAATACAACTGAGGTTTTGATCAAATGAAAACTAGACAAGGATTGAATATGATTTGGAGGTTAGTGGGTTGTTTTTTTCCAAAGCTGAATATTGCGATGGTTCTGGAATATAACTTTTTTTTCTTTTTCGGAGAATTGGATGGTGCTGTTGGTTGTTCTGTTGAGATTTGGCAGGCCTAAAGCAAGGCGTGGTGCCTTGAATGTATTGCATTATTTCCAGAGTTTTTTGTGGTTTCCTGCGTTGTTCCTACCGACATGCATAACACCGAGCTTTCCCCTGTAGGTTTTCAAGGAACTCTCATTTGAATTGTCTGTTCAAAAACTTTTTGTACTGTGATGTTGCAGTCTTGTTTCAGTTGTTTGTTTAAAAAACAGTTTGTGTCAGGGAAATTCATTTATTCTATTTCTTGTTAAAGCATATCAGCATTTACCTCCATCATCACCCCCCCCATCACCCCCCCCCCCCCCCCCCCCCCCCCATCTCATTGTCACCCCCCAACTTTTATCCCCATCCTTTAAAAAAATTTTTTTTAGCTTTAATCAAAAACCAGTTGACATATCAAAAAAAAATCTCAGCGTTAGAACAGACTATATTTGTGAAGGCCCTTTTCGGTGGATGAGCTCAGTCGAAAGAAACCGTGAGTTTTACTCAAGTGACGTTTTACTGAACATTTTAGTCAGTGACTGGACTGACATTCTCAATCTGTTTTTCCCAACCAAATTGGACAGTTTGAGAGGAGAGCAGTCAGCAGAAAGAAAGAGAACAGACCAGGGCTGGGATTCATGAAACGTTTGAGTTTACCCATGGGTAAACTTCCTACCCATTTGTATCAACCCCTGGGTACACGACAGGCCAGTGGGTAAAGTTGCTTCTGTATCCACAACACACTGGGCAAGCAAAGGGCAGCTACCCACTGTTTATTTTTAGATACCCAGGGGATTCCCTCATCATGCGCTTTCACTAGTTTCAGTGGTTTCCTTCCAAGGACCACAACCCTTTTCTACCTTTCTTCCACTGTCTCTAACCCCACCCCACCCCAAACTTCCCCCTCTGTCTCTCTCTACTGCCCTAGGCTAGAAGGTGTAATAGGCCGAACTAGTCATTCACATTTGTGTGTGGAGGGCAGCCAACAAAGGTTTCACACCTACTTACACGTTAGTTGCCCACGCCACACCCAGGTACCCACGCCTGTACCCTTGCTAGGAGGAGAGGTAACTTCACCCACGGAGTTGAGGGACCTGGGAAGGGGTACGTTGTTCATGAATACCCGGGCAGCGTTCCCTGTGGGTAGTTTACCTACTGTGGCGACTTTAGCCACTGTATGGCGACTAGCCACTGTATGGCGACTTTAGCCACTGTATGGCGACTTTAGCCATGGGTAACGTGCGTCATGAAGCCCAGCCAAGGCCTGTAGTAAAAATGACGTGCGAGGGGTCAAGTACGACGAACTTATACCTTGGAATCAAACACAAGATAGAACGTCTTAAAGTAATTAGGCTGTGTGCACGTTACAAAAACTTCTGTACAGAAACCCATCCGTAATCCGCCTAAAAAATAATGTAGGAGAAATGGAGTGTGCACATTACATAAACCATCCCCATGTCACATCCGCTCATTTCTTACTTCCCTTTACTTTATTTGCGGGTGTGTTTCCGTAGGGAAGTTTTCGTAAATGTGCTCCCCGGGGGGATACCGAGGGGGGCTCTTTCGTACAAATAGTTCCCCCACCTGCTGGAAGTTCTGTGCTTGTACCTTACTATAATCTGTCGCTCTCTTTGACTGTCTTTTCCCTTTGCTTTCTGTCATCTACTATCTTTCTGACTTATTCTGCTTTAAAAAAAAAAAAAATCTTCCAAATATTTTCTTCTTTGAGCTCCTCCGAAATCAGAATGTGTCGGCTGTACGCAGCGGGGAGACCAGTGAAAACTGAAAACCGGACACATACGTACCTTACCCATTATGGCCTGCGAACGAAGAAGAAGAAGTAAGCATGTACTCGGGCTTAGTCAACAGTTTTTAATTTGCCATTCTATTATTATTCATTACCATTGTGATGATGATCTCATATTTAATTTTCTCTGTCTGAATATAGATGAGAGAAAAAAATGTGCATTCGATTATGATAAATTTCAAGATATATGTATGAAGGTTATCAGTGGCAGGTCATCTTTGATTTGTGTAAGTTTCTTGATTATGAATAGTAAGGGTTTGTAAAATGTCTCCAATTCTGTGGCTTTGCATGCCCTGCTCTCATGGTGACCTCAGTTTCGGTTTCCGATCCAGTCTATGCCTTGGTGCGTTCGGGTCAAAGTCATGGGGATCAGTGTGTTCTGGGGAGTTGTCGGTGGACGGTCGTGGTGGCGCCCTCGGGGGAGGACCTCACTCACGCTGGCTCTGCGACTAAGAGAATAGTGTCGTCAGTAGGGGGCTTAGTAGGTGGTGTCCTGAACAGGCTCCGCTGAACTCCACCGAAGTGACTCAGCAGCAGTGCAGTGTCTCCTCGGTTGGTTGCCTCCTGACGGCCTAACATAGATTCGCTCCCCTTGGACTGCTGGTCTCAGATTCTGCGACCTGAACGTGCGGAGGTGTGGCTGCGATTTGGGATTCGGAATGAGCGGCGTAGGAGCAACGCCACTGTACAGCCCAGAAAATGGGACAGCAAAAAAAAAAAATAATAGTAAGTTTGTTGGCTGCTTTGTCGTTGTTTTTTGGTTTTGTTGCTTGGTTGCCTTTCATTCTGTCTTTTCCTGATTGAAAAAAAAAAGGAAGTGTGAACCTGTGAACATCTTTATGCATTTTGTTTTTCATTTCCTGTCCCGTTTGATTATTTTACCAGTGTGATATACATTAAAGCTCGACTAGTTTGCTTTTGTAGAAAAAAGAAATGTACATCCAGTTCCATTTTTCCAGATCACCTTTTGTTGGTGTGGTTTCTGTTGTCAAATTCCTCAACAGAAAGACTTGGTGTGGACAGTTGAGCCACGTTGTGTGGGGTGCTTGGACTTTTTATAATTAATTAAAGATTTGTACATACTAATAGTGATCAGTTTGGAGTGGTGTGTAATGAAGTCACGTATTTATGGACCTTAAGGCACTGTATCGCTATAAGGCCCGCTTCACAAATTTAACGAAAATTCTATTTTTTTAAATTCAAATTTCTTACTACAGTGGGACCTCCCTATTCGTACCTCCGTATGAAGACTCCCTCTAAGTGTGACCAAATTATTTTCACCAATTTTGTTCCCCTTCATATCCGGACTACTGAGTGTCCACCTCCCTATAAGACCCCTCCACACTAAGACCGTTTTGGGCTGATTTTGTCCAAGGTCTTAATAGCGAGGTTCCACTGTATGTTATTTGTCACATCATAAGGTGCAAGGGTCTTGTTCTGAAACAACAAGGTACAGTGGACCCTCCCTTATAAGACCTTCACAAATCATCCAAAATAAGGTCCTTAAGGGAGAGGTCTTATTAGAGAGGTCATTTTAATACTTACAAAGAAGGGCAATGTCTCAGAGAAGTAGTTCTTATGTGGGAGGGGGTCATAATGGGAGGTCTTATAAGCTGTTCAACATTTTGCCAAATCCTGTGCTGTAAACAGTTTCACTCACACATGTTGACATCAAACTGTCTGTACACAAAAGCACCATCTTTTTGAACTGTCATTTTATTTTCACGTGTTGCCAAAACAAAATAATCGCATCATACAACAGATCTACAAAAGTGTCAAGAAACTAAAACAAAACAATGTTCTACCACTGCACTGAGTAAACAAAAAATATTAACAAAAACCCTCCCACATAATCACCTTGATGTTTTTTTCCACCCATTACGGAAGATGTGTGACCCATTTCGCAAAAAAAAAACCCCACACCCCCCCAAAAACACCTCAATTGTCCACAAAGGCTCACATAACACAGTGCCGTTTTTTAAAACATTGAAAAGGGACAACAACAACAAAAACAGACCTAAAGTGTTCGAAAATCCACCTTCTCATGTAGGCTTACAAACTACACAATCATTCTCCCAATCACAAACCATTTGGACCTAATAGGCTTACAAACTACACAATCATTCTCCCAATCACAAACCATTGGACCTAATAGGCTTACAAACTACACAATCATTCTCCCAATCACAAACCATTTGGACCTAATAGGCTTACAAACTACACAATCATTCTCCCAATCACAAACCATTTGGACCTAATAGGCTTACAAACTACACAATCATTCTCCCAATCACAAACCATTTGGACCTAATAGGCTTACAAACTACACAATCATTCTCCCAATCACAAACCATTTGGACCTAATAGGCTTACAAACTACACAATCATTCTCCCAATCACAAACCATTTGGACCTAATAGGCTTACAAACTACACAATCATTCTCCCAATCACAAACCATTTGGACCTAATAGGCTTACAAACTACACAATCATTCTCCCAGTCACAAACCATTTGGACCTAATAGGCTTACAAACTACACAATCATTCTCCCAATCACAAACCATTTGGACCTAATAGGCTTACAAACTACACAATCATTCTCCCAATCACAAACCATTTGGACCTAATAGGCTTACAAACTACACAATCATTCTCCCAATCACAAACCATTTGGACCTAATAGGCTTACAAACTACACAATCATTCTCCCAATCACAAACCATTTGGACCTAATAGGCTTACAAACTACACAATCATTCTCCCAATCACAAACCATTTGGACCTAATAGGCTTACAAACTACACAATCATTCTCCCAATCACAAACCATTTGGACCTAATAGGCTTACAAACTACACAATCATTCTCCCAGTCACAAACCATTTGGACCTAATAGGCTTACAAACTACACAATCATTCTCCCAGTCACAAACCATTTGGACCTAATAGGCTTACAAACTACACAATCATTCTCCCAGTCACAAACCATTTGGACCTAATAGGCTTACAAACTACACAATCATTCTCCCAGTCACAAACCATTTGGACCTAATAGGCTTACAAACTACACAATCATTCTCCCAATCACAAACCATTTGGACCTAATAGGCTTACAAACTACACAATCATTCTCCCAATCACAAACCATTTGGACCTAATAGGCTTACAAACTACACAATCATTCTCCCAATCACAAACCATTTGGACCTAATAGGCTTACAAACTACACAATCATTCTCCCAATCACAAACCATTTGGACCTAATAGGCTTACAAACTACACAATCATTCTCCCAGTCACAAACCATTTGGACCTAATAGGCTTACAAACTACACAATCATTCTCCCAATCACAAACCATTTGGACCTAATAGGCTTACAAACTACACAATCATTCTCCCAGTCACAAACCATTTGGACCTAATAGGCTTACAAACTACACAATCATTCTCCCAATCACAAACCATTTGGACCTAATAGGCTTACAAACTACACAATCATTCTCCCAGTCACAAACCATTTGGACCTAATAGGCTTACAAACTACACAATCATTCTCCCAATCACAAACCATTTGGACCTAATAGGCTTACAAACTACACAATCATTCTCCCAGTCACAAACCATTTGGACCTAATAGGCTTACAAACTACACAATCATTCTCCCAATCACAAACCATTTGGACCTAATAGGCTTACAAACTACACAATCATTCTCCCAGTCACAAACCATTTGGACCTAATAGGCTTACAAACTACACAATCATTCTCCCAATCACAAACCATTTGGACCTAATAGGCTTACAAACTACACAATCATTCTCCCAATCACAAACCATTTGGACCTAATAGGCTTACAAACTACACAATCATTCTCCCAATCACAAACCATTTGGACCTAATACCACAATGAGTGTATTAAATCAACAAACTACACAATCAAAATCACAAACACAAACCATTTGGACCTAATACCAGAATGAGTTTATTAAATCAACAAACTACACAATCATTCCCCAAATCACAAACCATTTGGACCTAATACCACAATGAGTCTCTATTAAATCAACAAACTACACAATCATTCCCCAAAATCGCAAACCATTTGGACCTAATACCACAATGAGTCTATATTAAATCAACAAAATACGCAATCAGTCTGACAACAAATGACAAAAACACATCAGTCAATTGATTAAAACTAATGCCTTTTAAGTGGATAGTCAACATCTACATTTCACCAACCAAAAACTGGCTCAAACACACACACACACACACACACACACACACACACTGTCTGACAACAAATGACAAATCATTTGGACAACATATCTGCATCAGTCTATATTAAAACTAATGCTTTTTCCAGTCATTTTGCTAGTCAGCATCTACATTTCACCAACAAAAACTAGCTCACACACACAATAATAAATCAAACTTACAACAACAAAAACGCTAAATAAATATCAACAAAATTGCAAAGAAGAAGTGTGCGCTTCCAACAGCAAATCTAAATGAAAGAAACGGATGCAACAAGAATTCACAAAGTATGAAGCATCGCCAATTTTCACAAGGACGCAATGACAAATAGACAGGCTTTGATTGTGAAATGGTTCATGCACCTGTCCGTTCATTGCATTTGGCCAGTCAGAAACAGACCCATTGCACAGTCATTCAATCTCTTATCACCAAAGACGTTCCTCAAACTACAAGTATGTTGATTTCTCCAAAGTCAATTGTACTTAAGTACTGGGACAAGTGGGTGTGAAATTTTAAGTACTGGTATATATTGTGAAAATAAAATATATTGGCAAGAAAAATTTGGCGGGTATTTAGTTGACAAATTCAATGCGAGAGAGATGGTTCCTTCGTTTAACATGTAATTAACAGTTGACAAATTCAATGCGAGAGAGATGGTTCCCTCGTTTAACATGTAATTAACAGTTGACAAATTCAATGCGAGAGAGATGATTCCTTCGTTTAACATGTAATTAACAGTTGACAAATTCAATGCGAGAGAGATGGTTCCCTCGTTTAACATTACATGTAATTAACAGTCAAGGAAAGACTATTACTGTAGGAGTTTCTGAAACAGAAAATCACCACAACCACTGAAATCCTGAAGCATGCAACAGCAAAAAACCCATTATAAATGAATGAAGTTTGGACCGAAACGTTCACGGCTTCAAGCCATAAATTTAAACCGACACAGGCCATTTTAAATGAAGATAAAACTACACATCCAGCCGAAGTCGGACTTGCTGGGCCTAACTATTTCTATAGGCGCATAACGGCAGCATGACGCATCTGCGCTCATAATTGACAGGAAACTTCTGAGTGATCGAAGAAGAAGAAAAACTACATATTATTCTTAATAGCGGAGGATCCCTGACAAATAAAAACAGTAATTTGACTGACGCTGAGGAATAAAATTTGGAATTCTCTAAAACTAGAGCGGTAAAATATGATCTACGTTTCAAATATGACCCAAGTTTCAGATCATTCAAAATTGGGGGAATTGGAGAACGCACGTGAGAACTTCTGAACAGTTTGAGGAGGCGAGAGAGTGAAGTCAGATAGGAATGCAGGCCAAGCACAATTCACAAACCTCTCCACAAGAGCCAGACTAGTCAGAGAGTCCACTCCCTCACAAAGTGCCAATGCCCCCTAGTCAGAGAGTCCACTCCCTCACAAAGTGCCAATGCCCCCTAGTCAGAGAGTCCACTCCCTCACAAAGTGCCAGTGCCCCCTAGTCAGAGAGTCCACTCCCTCACAAAGTGCCCGTGCCCCCTAGTCAGAGAGTCCACTCCCTCACAAAGTGCCAGTGCCCCCTAGTCAGAGAGTCCACTCCCTCACAAAGTGCCAGTGCCCCCTAGTCAGAGAGTCCACTCCCTCACAAAGTGCCAATGCCCCCTAGTCAGAGAGTCCACTCCCTCACAAAGTGCCAATGCCCCCTAGTCAGAGAGTCCACTCCCTCACAAAGTGCCAGTGCCCCCTAGTCAGAGAGTCCACTCCCTCACAAAGTGCCAATGCCCCCTAGTCAGAGAGTCCACTCCCTCACAAAGTGCCAATGCCCCCTAGTCAGAGGGTCCACTCCCTGACAAAGTGCCAGTGCCCCCTAGTCAGAGGGTCAACTCCCTCACAAAGTGCCAGTGCCCCCTAGTCAGAGAGTCCACTCCCTCACAAACACTTAGCAGAGGCAACATTTCCCCTTGGTGTGTGAAAGAAAAAAAAGAAAAAAGAGCTGCAGCACCAGCAGTGACGCTCATTCCTCTGAAGGGCCTGTTGCGGGTCAGCCTGAACTTCCAGATAATTTTCCTAAAAATCAACACCAATTATCATACAGCTCTCTCTCTCTCTCTCTCTCTCTCTCTCTCTCTTCCAAGGACATAATGGAAGAATAGGCCCAGCCTAAATTCTTATCCTTGCAAAATAAAGTATCTGAGTCTCTCTCTCTCTCTTCCCCCTTTTTTTGGTTTGATTTAACAATTTCCCCTTCCCACTGTTCCCTTTGACATGGGCAGATGGCCCGGTTCATTAAAACGTTGTTCTTGTTCTTATTCTCTGTCTCTCTCTCTCTCTCTCTCTCTCTCTCCCTCCCTCTCTCTCTACCTCTCTCTCTCTCTCTCTTTCTCTCTCTCTCTCTCTCCCCCTCTCTCTCTCCCCCCCCTCTCTATCTCTCTCTCTCCCTCCCCCTCTCTCTCTCCCTCTCTCTCTCTCTCTCTCTCTCCCTCCCTCCCTCTCTCTCCCTCCCTCCCTCTCCCTCTTCATCTCTCTCATTTTGCTACTGGCCCAAACTGGTGAACCTAATTATTATATGCACCAACGAGGAGAAAATTTTCGTACTGCATTAATAATAAATAGATCAGACATTTGATGCGAAGAGAGCCCCACTTGAACCCTATATACCCGCATATCCATCCAAAATGTTTCCCAGCTTTTTACAGCTGTTTGATTGGTTGGCTATCATTTCTCGTAGGTCTCTTTTGTTCAACTCTCGTTAGCTTTTTAAAACTATCTGCCAACTCTTTGCAACACCACTCATTTTCTCCATGTTCCCTTTTGATTCGTGCAGACACCCATACCTCATCCATCAACATAAAACACAATCTTGTAAAATTTAGCAACTCTTAGTATTTTGATTTTCTGCGTCACAAATATCATCGCTAACAGAAGAATAATAAAATTTAAAACGGGAGCAAAAAAAGACCCTAGGGTCTAGGGGACCCCCCAAACCCCCCCCCAAAAAAAACCACCTCCAAAACCAACAACATGTAAAACTACATGCAGTTGTACAAAAAACATCTAAGTATTGACACACAGGCAAGAGATGCAAAACATGTTTGATAAAACTTTTTAAAAAGACGATTCACTATAAGTATTACTAATATTATTAGTACTGAAACTTGTCATTCAAACATCTTCACAAAAGTCAAGTATAGTCTCATCACATGTTTGACACTAAAAATACTAAAAACTGGTCATATAAACATGTTTACTATTGTACTCTTACAAAGACGTTTTCCAATACAAACGAACAAACAAACATTTTTGTTTCTCTAAATACAAGCACAAGCAATTCTTCACATAATACTATTTCTATTTTACATTTTGTAATTAATTTTTTGGTTTTTCTATCTACATTTTAATGTTATCACTCTTTTCAATATATCAAATTGTCACCATACCAGATGATGGACACAAGGGGCAAGTCCATGGAAAGTATTCAAACACGCGTACACACATACACGGATGTGCATGCACACACACACACACACACACACAAATTCACTTTCATTAGGTTAAAAAATCAACATAAGCATGCACACACACACACACACACACACACACACACACACACACTCACATCTGGAAATACAATTTTGACTTGACGACACAAGCATGCATGCAGGTTCTAACACACACAAATTCACTTTCATTTGGTTACAAAATCAACATAAGCATGCACACACACACACACACACACACACACACATCTGGAAATAAAAATGTTGACTTGACTTGACACAAGCATGCATGCAGGTTCTAACGCACACACACACACACAACACACACACACACACACACACACACAACACACACACACACACACACACCTTCCATACAATAGAAAATTCGCAGTAAAAACAAATCAATACAATTTTCCAATGTGATGATGATAACACTAACGCACAACGACTGAGTTCCACAATGAACCACGATGGGTTGACGAATACTGAGTATAATTATCACCTATAAACGAGGCAAACCATGGAAGCAACGACATTATCCAAGATACAGTGAAACTTCTCGATTAAGACCTTGAAAAATCAACCAAAAAAGGTCTTACACGGAGGGTCTTATAGGGAAGTGGACACTCCGGATACGGAGAAAAAATCAATGAAAATGTTTTGGGTTGCGTCCTAGAGGGAGTCTTAATAGGGAAGGTCTTATTGGGGAGGTTCCACTGTATTACCCAAGAGATAAATGGTAATGGAATAGAAAAAATCACCCGTGTGATAGAAACAGTTCAGGATTGGCCATCTTGTTATCCGGAACCAGTCTCATGAAATCAAACGTTTCAGCCAAAATTGATGGCAGATCACAAGATGATACATGCAGTTCTAACACCCCATCCCCACCCATCCTGTATTGGCCACTGCAACAACCATGCTTTGCTAGAGTGAATGCCCTTGGTAGCTGCTTGAGTACTGATCAAACAAGGGAATAACCAGACCTGGTTACAAGTCTTGAGTAGTCTGGATAGCTGAAATGAGTAGTTTTGGTGCGAAATGTGTAGTCCTACTCATTAAAACCATCAAACACTGTTCACTGAAAATGAGTAGCAATCAACAATTACAGAGCATTATTATCAGTTTTGAAGAGAAGTAGAGGTCCAAATTGAGTAGCAAACTACTGGAAAAGAGTAGAGTAAACAGGTCTGCATAACTCTCACCAATAACCCTATTTGAGGCCACTAATCGGCTGCCTTTCGCAAGAGCATGCCCTTTTGGGTACTGACCAACAAGGGCTTCACTCTCACTGTCAAGGGCGTTAATAACCCTAGTTGCAGTGGCCAATACACAGACACACTCACACACGCATTGGAAAGTATTTTTCACATGGTCACTAACTTCAGGATTGGGAAGATCCCGAGAACATTGAAGCGTGTCGTTTCAGGATTGAGAGACTGTTTTACCTTGACCCACGATGAAGTCATCATTATTTGGAGCGATTATCTGTACTAATGGAAGCAACGACACTCCTTATCAGGAGAGGGAGTACACAGTGTACTGCAATGTGGAAGACAGCGATGAACACACAGCGTCTTGTTGGTACGGTTCCAATTTAGCATCAAAAGACAATCCCTCAAGCCCTCCCTCCACAACCCCGCCTAACCTTTCCAACCCCCGACCCACCTCCTTGCATTCCTACTCTCCCCCTCTACACCCCCCCCCCCCCCCCCACACACACATATTACATCGAGGCCGATCATCCGGGCGGCTACATTTTTGCCTGCAGCCTTTCTGCCTGACTGAAGTCCCCCTTTAGTACAACAACAGAACCATAAAAAAAAAGATGATGATGGTTGTTCAAAGAAAGAAGAAGAAGACACAAGTTTCTTTGTTGTCCATTGTACAAACGCACATGGAAAATTGTCTTCCACCGTGTAAAGAATAGATAAAATACACAGCGACAATCTCTCTCTCTCTCTCTCTCTTCATCTGTCTCTCTCGCAATTGTTATAATACATGCTTATGTATTAAGACTTCTTATGTGTACATTGATTTGACTATGCAGCTTCTTTTTCCATATGTATTACTTTATTTCCTTCATCTGTTATTTTATTCTGACCCTCCCCCCTCCCCCCACTCTCTCTCTCTCTCTGTCTGTCTCGCTTTCTTTCTCTCTTTAATTTATGCAATTTATTTTGTTTATACTGCCTTACATTATGCATCCTTTTATAGGACTTTGATTAACATTAATGTTGTTGTTTTTTCCTTGTATTTACTGCGAGATCTTTGTTGTATGTGTATTCCTTCATTTCTTTTCTTTTTGTTCTGAGGGCCCGATGGAGAGAAAAAAAGCCGTTTTTTGTAGTTATTCTGCTTTCCCTCAATAAAAAACATTTGTTCGTTCATTCTCTCTCTGTCTCTCTCTCTCTCTCTCTCTCTCCACCCCCGCCTAACACTAAAATTATTATCTCAAAACAAATTAGAACTGTTCATTTTCTGACTGAAACTTCAGAAAAGTGCTGTAGCAACAATCCTTGTTACAAGAGCATTTTTTCCCTTCACATATTCTTTCCACGGAGAAAACTACTGAATGCATCACAATGAAAAACGACAAGTCAACGTTCCTTCATCAACTGGCTATACCTTCTCCCTTTCCTACCCTCTTCCCCACAACTGAACTCTCTAACCAAATCTTCCTACTGAATAACGTAGGACTTACAGCTTGATACTCCTAACCACATACAATTCACAATGTATTCACCAAGCATCTTTCACACAGCCACATTAACCCTTTCGCAGCCAACGTCGCATTTTGGCACCACAGTAAAAACCTTGAATTCAGGGTCTGTTATCCAATAATATTTGTGTTCTTGATTTGGGGAGTTAAGGGTAGGCCTTTTTTTTTAAAGCACGTAGTAAAGGAATCCCCAATATTTCAGACCAAATATTCTCTGTACCCACTGTAAGTTTATTGGATAATTTTGGGTAAAAAAAATGGCTGGCGGCGAAAGGGTTAACTTTTCATTGTCTTCGAAATACACAGCACAGCTGGTTACCCCCCCTGCCTTCCATCTCCCCCACCCCTCTCCAACACCCCCCTCCCAAATCACCTGCTCCAATGCATTGCCCACACAGCTCATACTTCAAAGTAACATTCAGTGGCTTAGAGTCAAAACAGACTACCATATTTTACGGACTATAAGGCGATACTTTTTTCCCCCAGACTGAGACCCCTGCGCCTTGTAATGCGATTGATAATATAGTAAGAAACTATAATAACAGAATCTGAATTTTGTGTAAAATTTATAATCAGGTGCGCCTTGTCGTCCGTAAAATACGGTATCTTCAGACGGTCCATTGACTTAGCTTGCAACTCACTGAGGAAACACATAACTTGTGTTAAAAAAAAAAGATAAAATGTAAATAGGACACTATTATTATCATTCTTTTAAAGACCCACGACATAAAGTGTCAAAATCACGGTTTTCACGTGTTTTCCCTCTTATAGCTGGTAAGAAATCTTAAGAAATCTTCCTAGCATAAGAGGGAATGAGACACGTGATGTCTTTAAATACAAGTTATTATTTTTCTGAATATGTTCCATAATTATGTCAAGGGACAGTCTGAAGATAGTTTGTTTTCACTCTAAGGCATCGCTTGATTGTGGTAAAGCCGAGACAAACAGTTCCATTCATCTTTAATCGCAGGCTTTTGACCTCACAACACTATGTGTGTGTGTACGTTTGTGTGAAGTGACCACAACAACATTATCGAAGGAGGACCACAATGAGTTAAAGTTGAGTTGAGTTGAAATACTGGATACAGTCAGCCTCACATTGTTATGATTCAGCACATAATCTCACATCAATCTCACAGCTTTGTGGAACATTCAAAAGGATTCAATTTGTATTATTTCTTTCCTCCCCCCAAAAAAAACAACAACAAAAAAACCCAACCCAGTCAGAACTGTTACAAGAAGAGACTGTGACAAAAATGTTGCACACACACACAAACATGCATGCACGCACATGCTCACATGTATGTGAGCACATACACACTCCGTTTTCATCTCATGCATGTTATTGTTGAGGATATATATATGAAAGACTCCATATGACACTGACACTGACGACACATATGACACTGATGACACATATGACAATGACAATGACATACCATAAGATAGAAGCAATATTGCATCAGAGTACACAGATGAGGGTAAAAAACTAAATGTCACTTTCCATTAACTAAAAACAACACACACACACACAATCTGATATTGACAGATACAAATCATATGTTTCATATTCCATGGAAACGGTCACACAGACACGTACACTCAGCTTGGCATTGATAGTTACACATGTGACCCAGCACCACGAAAGGGACATTAAGTCGCTGGGCTAGTTTCCCACAACAGGTCAAAAATCTCATTTTTTGTCAATTTTGAGTTATGGGTATTTTTGTGTTCTCTAACATCTCATCTTTCATATTTATAAAGGACAGTCTTTAATATTGTTTCTAAGTGGTCTTATAAGTGCTTTAAAACGAGTAGGTCAATGCATTTTCTTCAGCTAGGCTAGACTTTAGACTGTGTTTTCAAAAAATGGCCGACACTCACCCTACTGACTTTAAATGCTCATAACTCTGGAATGGAAAAAGATACCAGAAATTACAATGGTTCTTGCATCGTTAGAAAGAGAATTGTCAGCAGTTTCCAGGTGTATAATGTTCTCAGAAAGGTCAGTTTGACACTTAATGTCCCTTTAATGGATCACAAATGTTCCGATATCAATAATCCAATATAACCCATAACGATGGTAATCCACAATTAATATTCACCTACTTACAAATAAAAATAAACTCTGAACTGTGTTACATATCTAGAATGAAACTTGGAAGATATGTCGGGTCAACGTTAGCTTGATATGTTCTACGACAAACTGAATAAAATATAAAAAAATGCAGACACAAACACACACACATGCTAAACAAATATAGACCCAGCCTATTTACAATCTAGGGCAAGAGAAAACTGAAGTCGGATTAGTCGATACACTTCTATGGAAAACAAATTCCAATATGACGAGTAATCTCAAACAGTGAATACACTGTCTTGGTGAACAGGACTATTTCTACATTTCACACATACATGGGTGCTCCTGGGAAATTTCAAAAATCCTGCAAGGCAGGCAGGGGTCCAGGGGCCACCCAGGCCCTGGCGGAGTGCAGGGACAGTGGCCCTCCTGGGGGTTCTGGGGGGCAATGCCCCCTGGAAGCTGAAGGGAAACAACAGTTTCCAATGTAACTGACAGGCTCTCGTTGCACTTTCACTTCTGGTTAAACTTCATGACCTCTATAACCAGCAAAATGCATCTTCTCAAATTCTCATAATCCGGCGACGCCAGAACCAGGCAATTAAAGAAATCCTGAACTTCAGGACATCCTGGACAAAAAAAATCCTGAACTTCAGGACATCCTGGACAAACAAATCCTGAACTTCAGGACATCCTGAACTTCAGGACATCCTGGACAAAAAAATCCTGAACTTCAGGACATCCTGGACAAACCAATTCTGAACTTCAGGACATCCTGGACAAACAAATCCTGAACTTCAAGACATCCTGGACAAACCAATTCTGAACTTCAGGACATCCTGGACAAAACAATCCTGAACTTCAGGACATCCTGGACAAACCAATCCTGAACTTCAGGACATCCTGGACAAAAAAAATCCTGAACTTCAGGACATCCTGGACAAAAAAAATCCTGAACTTCAGGACATCCTGGACAAACCAATCCTGAACTTCAGGACATCCTGGACAAACCAATCCTGAACTTCAGGACATCCTGGACAAACCAATCCTGAACTTCAGGACATCCTGGACAAACCAATCCTGAACTTCAGGACATCCTGGACAAACCAATCCTGAACTTCAGGACATCCTGGACAAACCAATCCTGAACTTCAGGACATCCTGGACAAACCAATCCTGAACTTCAGGACATCCTGGACAAACCAATCCTGAACTTCAGGACATCCTGGACAAACCAATCCTGAACTTCAGGACATCCTGGACAAACCAATCCTGAACTTCAGGACATCCTGGACAAACCAATCCTGAACTTCAGGACATCCTGAAAGCAGGAGCACCCATGCATATAATGATGAAACAATATATAATGGGAACATTTAGCAAACTTGTATTTTAGACACCCCCATCAAATTTCCACATTGAACATTTTCACTGAGAAACAACACTCTGCTGTTCTTGGGAAAAGGGTAGGGGTAGGATCAGCCTGGGGTCATTCACTGTCATGAAACTGATTGAACCAGACTTTGAGACTGAATAGTGGTAAACTTGAGGGGAATGTGTAAACAACAGGTTTGCCGACATTTCTACGGAAATCACACATAATAATTTGTGATAATTACAAATCTATACAATGAAACAGACAAAACAATTTAAGTATCCACATGAATTTTGATCCAATCTCATTGATAAACAACCGACCCTTTTTTTAATCTTTTTTAGATATTGCCTCTTTCATCCCTTTGACCTAACTATCTTTGATACATAATAAAAATGAAAGAAATATTTTCCACAAAATATACGGATCTCTATTGTACAACATATTATGTGAAGTTATCGGCGATGATAAAGTAGCTTCATACATTTTCACTAACATTGATACGTTTGATCTTGAACTAATTGAAAACATACACACACACTCGTGCGAGAGCATGCGCGCATACGCGCACACACACACACTTGTGATATGTCTGAAAAAGAGATATCGGTGATCTTTGTAAATGGTTTTAAGAAATGAGATGATTTCTAATATACACATACATAATGTCACACACACATACATAATGTCACACACACATACATAATGTCACATACACATACATAATGTCACACACACATACATAATGTCACATACACATACATAATGTCACACACACATACATAATGTCACATACACATACATGATGTCACATACACATACATGATGTCACACACACATACACTTACGATTTTGTTGTCTTTTAAGATACATGTAATTGCCTTTAAAAAAATATGTAAAAAAATGAAAAACACACACATATCTTTAATTTTTTCAAGCAGACAGCAAGCTTGGCCCCAACAGAAAGCAGGCTCTAAGTATTCCGGTAAACTACTTTGAAATCTACAACAGCGACATATTTCAGTTTAATCCAGCTAAACTGTCAGAAAAATACCCTCCCTTCTTCCAAAAAACAATTTTCGTTTCAAACATCTTGATACAAGAGTTGAACACTCCCTCAAACACAAAACAAATCCAAGTCAATTTCTTGGATGACCAACATTTCATGGATTAGTCCAAGGGCATTAACATGGCTCTTAACAAAATCTTGATTTCGTGAAAAGTATGACCATAAAAATAATAATAATAATAATAATTTCACTGATATAGCGCGATACAAATCTTGCTAAAAGCAAGCTCTCAGCACTTTACAAACATTCGCCTCATGAACTATTTGTATGAAGGATTGAAGCACAGTAACGAAGATGCAAACTGAACCCAAAACATCACCAACATCTTTGCAGCAGAGGCAAAACTGATGCCTCTTAAAAAGACAATTCCGTAACTTAAACTACATCGGCGAATTCCTTCCACTTCTCGCTTGTTTGACAAATCACTGTGCGAGAAGATGAAAGAAAAAAAAGTCGAAAAGGATAACGAAGATGATGATGAAATTGACGATAAAACAGATAATGAGGATGATGCACAAGAACTCCAGTGTCTTTATCTAGCTTGTAGGTTAATCCGAGTTGGTTACTTTTCGCAACGCAATATTTCACGCAAAGTGTTGCCGATGATAAAGAAACAAAATGGAGGGATATAATTCAGTGTGGAGAAGACATCTGGAAATAAATAAGTACAATACAGCAAGAACTAAGCACTACGGCCTTTAAAAAATATAAACAAACAAAAACATTTGACTGTTAGCAATAAAATTGCACACAACTACATCCAGAAAAGAAAAGCACACACACAAAAGCAATTAAAGCAACATCATCTGCATAAATAATGTTAATAAATATCTAACTTTGTACACTTTTTCTTTTCCCGCAATCGTAATGTTTCTGACAAACCGCGGCAAGAGAAAAGAGAAACGTCATCAAAACAAACATGTCATTTCCATGACATGACACGACACGACACGATGTGGCATTTCCAGAGAGTAACCTTGTCAACCGAAATTTATACACAAATCCGAAAACCATGAACTCCAAAAATTTCACAAACGCTATTCACATGTTGCTTGTCAAACGTGTCTGTCGGCCTTCGCCTGGAGTCATGTGGGGCCTCAGCAAGCAGCCCTCAGTATCTTTTCAGCGGAAATAAATCCATTATTATTGATAAGTCGTTGTATTGGTTATTACCCTTCTCTCTCCTGTACATTCTCCATTTGAACGTCCTTCCAAATAAACTTCCTTTTCTCTCTCTCTCTCTCTCTCTCTCTCTCTCTCTCTCTCCCCCCTCTCTCTGATGAAAAAAAGCCTTATTTGTGCTTATTCAGTCATCAGGCATGGGAATTAGAAACTTAAAAAAACCTGAAAAGCATGGGTCTGGGGGCCTCAGAAGACCCATAGTAGAGGTCCAGGGGGTAACGCTGACGCTTTTTTGGTAACTGAAGCCCTAAAACAGCATTAGAATGGCCAAATTTAGTTCTTTTCTTTTTTTTTTTCGGCGGATACTCTTTTTTTGGCGGAAAAGCAATGTTATTTGGGCGGAAATGTGCTGTTTGGTGGACAATTCCCATCCCTGATAATCCTCAATAAACATTTCAGCTTCAAACATTCGAGTTTCATTCGAATGTCTCTCCCCTCACACACACACACAAAATACCACCATATTAATAAAGTCTGTCTCTTCTCTGTCTTGCTTTTGGAGTTGGTCTTAACCGCGCAAGGCAAGAAGGGCACGCAGAAGACTTCCCCAACAAAGCATCTCTTTTCCTTTGTGGACTCACTCACACACAGACACAAACAACACCATCAAAAAGGCGTTTCTTTTCTCTATCTCGCTTTCAAAAAGTTGCTCTTAATCCCGCCTTCAACTCACAAAGCAAATGGAGTTAGGAAAATATTGTCATTTTTGAACATTTTTCCGTAACAACTTTTCAAGTCCTTCTCAACCCTTCTGCGTTTCGCAAAACAGCAATGACATTTCCAGAGTTAGCCAACACGAAAAACTCTTCGTAATCCTGAGTCACCTGTCTTTTAGAAACGGTCATTCACTCCCTCTCCAAAGCGCAAACTGCTATCTCCGTACAAACTTGGATCCGCTAGCTGTCGTTCAACTTTCTCTCCCTTTATGACCCACACACACACATTGTGATAAAAATCGCTTTTCATAATCCGGTCTGTTTTCTTTGAAATCTTCACTCACTGACGCTCCGAAAGCACAGCGGAATTCAGACAGAAACGTAGCTTGCTGCCTGAGGTTGTGGAGCCATTCTCCCTGCAATCCACACGCACGCACACGTCATGCCACAATCTTCATGCAGAACTGTTCAGTTCAACATTTTGTGGGGTTTTAGTTTGGTCTGGTTGCCAGCAACACTAAGATTCTGGTCCCGTTGTTGTGGTAAACGTTTGAGCTATCGCTTTGATGTCAGGCTTTGTGGATGGGTTAGGTTCTTTGTATTGGGATATTCTCTGGACTTGAAATGTAGGAAGATTGATTAGCGAACGAACGACGCAAATCTTTTTCATTTAAGCCCGTGCAAAATTCCAGGCAGCGCTTAAACAGACGTTCACAATTATTCCTTCTTGGTTTTTCACATAAAGACAATTTCAGGCCAGGAAACTATTCTGCAGCAAACCATAGGAAAAACACACACACACAATGAATCAATAATGTCCCCTTTGTGGAAATGACAAACATTCCTGCATTTTGCGTATGCAGTGTATTCAACGTAGCTATTATTGTGCTAAGCGATGTCTTGTGTACTACACACATTGAGTTTCAGGGTCATGTCTTTCTTTTCCATCTGAGGGTGTAATGCTATTACTAACATGTTTATTGCTCATACCACCATGTCTTTCTTCCTGGCTAAAAATCATCCCTTTGTCATTGTTAATAACTATGTGACTGTTCCCCCTTCCCCCATTTTACACGTTTTTGTTGGTGTGTGTGTGGATGTATGTGTGTGTGTGTGCGTGCATGCGTGCGTGCATGTGTGTGTGCATGTGCGTGCATGTGTGTGTGTGCGTGCATGTGTGTGTGTGCGTGTGCGTGCATGTGTGTGTGTGCGTGCATGTGTGTGTGTGTGCGTGCATGTGTGTGTGCGTGTGCGTGCATGTGTGTGTGTGCGTGTGCGTGCATGTGTGTGCGTGCGTGTGAGTGCATGTGTGTGTGTGCATGTGCGTGCATGTACATGTTTGTGTGTGTAGTTTGTGCATTTTCATGTTCAGCTTGTTTATGATTTGATTTGTTTTGTTATGGATGGCTTGATGCCCCAAAAAAGCATAATGTAATGCTTATTCGATGTCCATCGGGAAATAAAAGTTTGACTTTGACACCCACCCACCCACTAAAACAATGGTCACCACAATGCAGGAAAGCTTCCATAAAGTCCGTCGACTGGGACACAAAGGACGCTGCAGGTTATTGCAAAAATGGATACAGTTTTCCAGCAAGTCATGTCACTGACAAATGACCTTGACGATCAAACTGCAAATGTGTGTATGGGCGGCAAATCACTCCTGGTCCCTGGTAGGTCAATCTGGGTAAGGAACACGCACAAATGCGCCTGCACACGTGCGCGCACACACAAATAGTCTTAGCCGCTGCATATTTATCCCAGTCCATCGTTACGATTGTTTCCAGTCGGTGTATGGAGCCAAGAACTCCCCAAATCACCACAATAATACCACTACACAAAGACAGAAAGAGCACAGAAAAAGAAGGCCCAAAACAAAGACACAAAGAGAGACAGTATGAGAAAAGGTAAAGGTGTCCAATAGCCTATCAGCCGTAGGGGCAGTGAACTGTTGGAGGTTCACCGTGTCAAGGGCACGGCATCATGGAAGGCGGAGCCCATCCCTCTCCTTCCGCCGCCTTTTAACCTTCCCTGAACGAATCAGGTACCCGTTCACTGTTGGGTGGACAGAGAGGGTTTTCAGGCCAGAAAAATCCGACTCCAAGCTAGACTCGAACCCTGGACCTTCTGCACCACAGCCCAGCGCTCTAACCACTAGACCACGGGCCCCTCTTATGAGAAAAGAAAAAAGGCCAAAAAGAGACAGAGAATGACTACAATGATGAAAAGTACAATTTTGAAATAGCATATTTGTGCACACACACTGAAATAGCATAATTGCATGCACACGCACACACACTGAAATAGTATAATTATGCACGCACATACACACACACACACACTGACACACACACTGACTGAAATAGCATAATTATGCATGCACACGCACACACACACACACACTAACAGACACACTCATATACACACACACACACTAACAGACACACTCACACACACAAGAAAAAAAAAGTTCACAGAAACTACACCGAACTGTCAACTTCAAAGTAAATAGTAACCCCCCCCCCCCCCCCCCCCCAAAAATGTAAAAAACAAAACAAATCAGAACTAAAATTCTTGGACAGTAAAAAATAAAAAAAAGAGGAACACAGGGAACAAACAAGAACTCATCTAAAATGGTTGGTTGATGGCTTCATTCCATTTTGCAGCCAAGCAGATGTTAGACCTAACCTTCACAAGAATTCACCCTCTCCTTTTATTCTTTCTTTCTCTCCCTCTCTCTCTCCTCCCCCCACCCCCCTCTCTCTCTCCTCTCCCTCTCTGTGTGATAGGAAGAGAGTTTGCATCACTCGTTGGACCATCACAAAGCGGAATTCTCTACGCCAAACTTCGCTGAAGCGTCGCTCGGTTGTAGATTCAATCCTCGCATTTCTTCCCCCCCTCCTCTTCCTCCATCCTCCTCCTTTCCCCCCAGGGCCAGGTTTCCGTTAGAGAGGGAGGGTGAGGGGGGGTGTAGCCGGAGGGTGGAGGGGCGGCGGTGGATGGTGGGGCTGTACCCGATGCGGTCAAGGGAAACCAGGGAGCTGTGGATCTCCCCTGTCTGCAACGAGAAGAATAACTGTTATTAGGGGTATTGTGAGGAGGAGGAGGAGGAGGAGGAGGAGGAGGAGGGAAAATCTCCCCTGTCTGCAACGAGAAGAATAACTGTTATTAGGGCTATTGTGAGGAGGAGGAGGAGGAGGAGGAGGAGGAGGAGGAGGAGGAGGAAACCAGGGAGCTGTGGATCTCCCCTGTCTGCAACAAGAAGAGTTATTAGGGCTAGTGAGGAGGAGGAGGAGGAGGAGGAGGAGGAGGAGGAGGAGGAGGAGGAGGAGGAGGAGGAGGAGGAGGAGGGAAACCAGGGAGCTGTGGATCTCCCCTGTCTGCAACGAGAAGAATAACTGTTATTAGGGCTATTGTGAGGAGGAGGAGGAGGAGGAGGAGGAGGAGGAGGAGGAGGAGGAGGAGGAGGAGGAGGAGGAGGGAAACCAGGGAGCTGTGGATCTCCCCTGTCTGCAACGAGAAGAATAACTGTTATTAGGGCTATTGTGAGGAGGAGGAGGAGGAGGAGGAGGAGGAGGAGGAGGAGGGAAACCAGGGAGCTGTGGATCTCCCCTGTCTGCAACGAGAAGAATAACTGTTATTAGGGCTATTGTGAGGAGGAGGAGGAGGAGGAGGAGGAGGAGGAGGAGGAGGAGGAGGAGGAGGGAGGAGGAGGGAAACCAGGGAGCTGTGGATCTCCCCTGTCTGCAACGAGAAGAATAACTGTTATTAGGGCTATTGTGAGGAGGAGGAGGAGGAGGAGGAGGAGGAGGAGGAGGAGGAGGAGGAGGAGGAGGAGGAGGAGGAGGGAAACCAGGGAGCTGTGGATCTCCCCTGTCTGCAACGAGAAGAATAACTGTTATTAGGGCTATGTTGGAGGAGGAGGAGGATGAGGAGGAGGAGGAGGAGGAGGAGGAGGGAAACCAGGAGCTGTGGATCTCCCCTGTCTGCAACGAGAAGAATAACTGTTATTAGGGCTATTGTGAGGAGGAGGAGGAGGAGGAGGAGGAGGAGAATGAGGAGGACGATAGGAGGACGAGGAGGAGGAGGACAGGAAAAAAACATAATCTCCCCTGTCTGCAACAGAAGAATAACTAAATAAAACATCGAGGAGGACGATAGGAGGAGGAATAGGAGGAGGAGGAGGAGGAGGGAAACAGGGAGCTGTGGATCTCCCCTGTCTGCAACGAGAAGAATAACTGTTATTAGGGGTATTGTGAGGAGGAGGAGGAGGAGGAGGAGGGAGGAGGAGGAGGAGGAGGAGGAGGAGGAGGAGGAGGAGGGAAACCATGGCTGTGGTCTCCCCTGTCTGCAACGAGAAGAATAACTGTTATTAGGGGTATTGTGAGGAGGAGGAGGAGGATAACGATGATGATGTTCCGTCGAGGACGATTATGGATGACACATGATGTTGATGTTGATGAATAAAGAGGAGAAGGAGGAGGATCGTGATACAATGATGTTGATGATGATGATGATGAATGACATACCGCTGTAACATGATGGCATGATGATGGTGATCGTTTTCCTCATGTTGAGATGATTTGAGGAGGACGATAGCAGACGAGGTCCACAGAAAAAAACATAATAACATATAAATAAAACATCGTCATACGATATAAATAAATGACATACCGCTGTAACATCAGGCATGGTTGGTTCGTTTTCCTCGTTCAGTGATTTTCGTCGCACGATGGCCCAGACGCAGAAGAAGAAGAACAGCGAGATCAGCTTCATGCCGGCACCCACACCTGTCAACACAACACACGCGGCTTACATCAACAGGGCTTACATCAACACACAGGGCTTACATCAACACACGGGGCTTACATACGGGATGGATTGGGATGCTGTTAGAATTGCATGTCTACCATCTTGTTTTAATCTGCCATCAGTTTTTTGCAGAAATGTTTGATTTTATAAGACCAAGATTCCGGATGACAAGATGGCCAATCCTGAAGACTTTTTCTATCACAGCATTTTCAATCCTGATTTCAGGAGCACGCCTGAACTACTTTCACTCATGTTGTACAGTGGAACCTCCCTTCTAAGACCTCCCATTATAAAAGACTCCCTCCCACATAAGACCTACTTCTCTGAGACATTGCCCTGTAAGTATTAAAATTACCTCCCTTATAAGACCCCTCCCTTATAAGACCTCATTTTGGATGATTTTATAAGGTCTTATAATGGAGGTACCACTGTAGTAACACAATCTTCGTGAAATCATGTGAATAGTCACTCTTCAAACAATATTACATTTGTCCAACAAAGGTTGGGCATTTTTTAATTTATTTTTATAAGAAATTAGTCTTCCACAAAAGACTAAGCTGTACCACGATTTTCCACGACAGTAGACAAGCCTTTTACTGCACAGCTCTCACTACACTAGCGGCCCTGCTAAGGAGAGTAGTGTCACACCAATCCATGGGTGCAACTCCCCAACATGAACAAAACCTGAAAGGCAGGGGTCCAGGGACCCATGGCCCCGGCAGGGTACAGGGGCAGAGCCCCGTCGGACGATTCAGGGGGGCAGCTTAAGAGAGAGATACGAGACAGACAGACAGTTAAAATGATAGACAGACAGTTTGAGTCTGATAAGCCTTGTAAAATTATTACATTGCCTTTGTAAACTTCCAAGAGAGAACAACTAGACTAAGTTCAAAACGCCCCAAATCGCTTGTGGTCAAATTGGTGGTTTTCTTGATGAATTAAAAAAAACTGAAGTTCAGTTTCTGGTGAAATTACAAATACTGAAATCAGTGTAAAACTGAAAGAGTAGCACCCATGCCAATGACAACAGCCCTGAGATTGCAGGCTCACCGATGTAGCGGTATCTGAACTGCACAATGTCGTAGACCATACAGGACCCGTCGCTGTCACAACGCCGGCTCCACAGCAGACAGGCCGAGTCGATCACATTGCCAAAGTAGATGGGGGCCGGAACATAGGCTGTACAAAACACACAGAGAACAAGTATTATGTATTATTATTATTACCATCATCATCATTATTATCACTCCACAGGTCGAGTCGATCACATTGCCAAAGTAGATGGGGGCAGGAACATAGCTGTACATAGAGAACTGTATTATTATCATCATCATCAAAACACACAGAGATCACATTGCCAAAGTAGATGGGGGCAGGAACATATGTACAAAACACACAGAGAACAAGTTACCATCATCATCATCATATTATCACTCCACAGGCCGAGTCGATCACATTGCCAAAGTAGATGGGGGCAGGAACATAGGCTGTACAAAACACACAGAGAACAAGTATTATGTATTACCATCATCATCATTATTATCACTCCACAGGTCGAGTCAATCACATTGCCAAAGTAGATGGGGGCAGGAACATAGGCTGTACAAAACACACAGAGAACAAGTATTATGTATGTATTATCATCATCATTATTATCATCATCATTATTATCACTCCACAGGCCGAGTCGATCACATTGCCAAAGTAGATGGGGGCAGGAACATAGGCTGTACAAAACACACAGAGAACAAGTATTATGTATTATTATTATCATCATCATTATTATCATCATCATTATTATCACTCCACAGGTCGAGTCGATCACATTGCCAAAGTAGATGGGGGCAGGAACATAGGCTGTACAAAACACACAGAGAACAAGTATTATGTATGTATTATCATCATCATTATTATCATCATCATTATTATCACTCCACAGGCCGAGTCGATCACATTGCCAAAGTAGATGGGGGCAGGAACATAGGCTGTACAAAACACACAGAGAACAAGTATTATGTATGATGATTATTATCATCATCATTATTATCACTCCACAGGCCGAGTCGATCACATTGCCAAAGTAGATGGGGGCAGGAACATAGGCTGTACAAAACACACAGAGAACAAGTATTATGTATGTATTATCATCATCATTATTATCATCATCATTATATCACTCCACAGGCCGAGTCGATCACATTGCCAAAGTAGATGGGGGCAGGAACATAGGCTGTACAAAACACACAGAGAACAAGTATTATGTATGTATTATCATCATCATTATTATCATCATCATTATTATCATCATCATTATTATCACTCCACAGGCCGAGTCGATCACATTGCCAAAGTAGATGGGGGCCGGAACATAGACTGAAAAAAGTACACACAAAAATCAATGTTTCAGTGATGTTCGTCCGTCCCGAGGGATGAAGACCATCCGTCAACAGTTCCAGTGGGTACGAAGATGACTGATGAGTCCGATGCGGGCCTTGAAGGTTTTGTGACAGTGGGGACAGGAAAGAGAGTTGAGGGGATCTGTGCTGGAGTTGGAGAATTGCTGCTGCTCGTGAAGAAAGGGAAGCTCTAGATTTTTCACGCTTCAGAACCAGACGCAACCAAGACAAAGGGAAGTGCCTGGGCTTTGTTTTATTACAGAACTAAAAAAAGCACATAAACTTGCATCAGGGCCGCCTACAACACAAATTCGAAAAAAAGGGAAGCTCTAGAGTTGTTTGCAGAACTAAACAAAACCCACAAAAAACAAGAGCACAGCAACCAAGACAAAGGGAAGTGTATGTTATAAACCCTCTTGCATTCACAGCAACCAAGACAAAGGGAAGTGTATGTTATAAACCCTCTTGCATTCACAGCAACCAAGACAAAGGGAAGTGTATGTTATAAACCCTCTTGCATTCAGAGCAACCAAGACAAAGGGAAGTGTATGTTATAAACCCTCTTGCATTCAGAGCGGAACCCAACAGGAATTTCCAAAACTCCCCGATGTTTTCACAACCGTAATGACACGACCCTTCACTCTGAGACGCACAAAGCACACTTCACACCCAAAAACAAAGCCTCATGACCAAACATGTATGCAAAATGTCATGGCTGTAGACAGTAATTTTATTTCTGGCAATGGTGAGGCATAAAGCACACTAGCCCATTTTGGGCTAAATTAGCCAAAATAATACACAATCTAGCAGAAGTATGGTCTCAAACAATCCCAACGTAAGAGGGTTAACACATTAATACTGATTCAAGAAGTGGAGTATTTTGTTATAATGCTACAACTGCATTGTCAAAGTTGGCGTGGGTGGTAACTCGTTCCACAGGCTGCAGAACAGAGCACACAGAGCTGCCCAGATAAGGACCTGTGATGGCTATCCATTCTCTTTTTTTAATAATTGATGAGGCAATCACATTGCCAAAGTTAATGGGGGGGGGGGGCATATGCTACAACAGGCACGAGATTGAGAAATTATAATTTAGGCTAAAAAGCGGCCGAAAAAGGTTGATAAAAGACTGAAGCCCACTGGAACTGAAGCTTTTTTTTATATAGTAATATAAATAATCTAAGCCTTAAAAACAGCAATAGAAGTAGAACTGATATATTTAGTTCATTTTGCATTCACTCATAAGAAGTCATTCTTAACCGATTTCTTTTTTTTTAATCTAAAAAATGTCCTCTTTGGCCATAAAAAAAAGCTGAAATGTTCACTCGCGTGTGTGCACGTACGTGCGTGTGTGTCTGTTGTGCATGTGTGTGTTTCAATGCTGATTGTAAAGCGTTTTGTGCTTGATAAAAAGCGCTATATAAGTGTCCGTTTATTATTATTATTATTGTTAATAGCTGAACATTCCCATGCCTGGTTACATTAATATCACATATGATGAAAAACAAAACACACAGAGCCACCAAGATAGGGACCTGTGTTGGTCGCTGATTTTTCTTAATAATTGATGTGACAATCACATTGCCAAAGTAGACAGGGGAAGGCGAACATGCTACACAGAAAAACACACATTGGACTTGATGTTCAGGCAAAGAGGTGTAGGTACTGACCAAAGAGCCTCATGACCACGTATTGCAGCCCCAGAGCAAAGGCCTTCTCCTCCTTACCCACAGACCTGCAACACACAACCATCCTTTGCAATGATACATCATCACTTCCAAAGAGCCTCATGACCACGTATGGCAGCCCCAGAGCAAACACCTCCTCCTTACCCACAGACCTGCAACACACACAACCATCCTTTGCAATGATACATCATCACTTCCAAAGAGCCTCATGACCACGTATGGCAGCCCCAGAGCAAACACCTCCTCCTTACCCACAGACCTGCAACACACACAACCATCCTTTGCAATGATACATCATCACTTCCAAAGAGCCTCATGACCACGTATGGCAGCCCCAGAGCAAACACCTCCTCCTTACCCACAGACCTGCAACACACAACCATCCTTTGCAATGATACATCATCACTTCCAAAGAGCCTCATGACCACGTATGGCAGCCCCAGAGCAAACACCTCCTCCTTACCCACAGACCTGCAACACACACAACCATCCTTTGCAATGATACATCATCACTTCCAAAGACATCATACATTAATGAATCGTCTAGAGAGACAAAACCTTCTTGCACACACATAAACGGACGAATGGAGACAGATGGAGAGACAGAGACAGAGAATATTTTTACCTCAGAGTGACCATAAGCAGGGGCATTTGCGTTCCGGCCACACAGAAAGTCATGACCACCGGTAGAATTAGAATGAGAAACGCTCACACTGACTCTCACACACACACACACACATTTGTCAAACAGAGACAGTAGACAGTTAAAAGTGGCCACAAGGAATGATCAGCGGGGGAATCTTGCATTCCAGCCACACAGAAAATTATCAATGGCATAGCATACAGCTTCTACTTTTTCTACGGAATAGAGCAGGGTTCCCAGGGACCCCCATTTGGGGGTCTATGAAGTACTAAAATTCTACAGGACCCTCTAAACGAATGTGCAGGGGGTCCCAGGGATGCACTAGAAAAATTATTTTTAGCATTTGCAATGCCACTGGGACCCCTTGTTTTTCGGGACGATTGGGATTCCTGGAGAGAGAGAGAGAGAGAGAGAGAGAGAGAGAGAGAGAGAGAGAGAGAGAGAGAGAGAGAGAGAGAGAGAGAGAGAGAGAGAGAGAGAGAGAGAGAGAGAGAGAGAGAGAGAGAGAGAGAGAGAGAGAGAGAGAGAGAGAGAGAGAGAGAGAGAGAGAGAGAGAGAGAGGAGAGAGAGAGAGATCCGGCCCTCAGAGAGAGAGAGAGAGAGACATACAGAGAAACAGAGAGACAGAGAGAGAGAGAGAGAGAGAGACAGAGAGAGACACACAGAGAGATATAGAGAGACAGACAGAGACACAGAGAGAGAGAGAGAGAGACAGAGAGACAGAGAGAGAGAGAGAGAGAGACACACAGAGAGAGAGAGATATACATACATACAAACAGAGACACACAGAGAGAGATATACATACATACAAACAGAGAGACACAGAGAGAGAGATACATACATACAAACAGAGACAGAGAGAGAGAGAGAGAGAGAGAGAGAGAGAGAGAGAGAGAGAGAGAGAGAGAGAGAGAGAGAGAGAGAGAGAGAGAGACACAGAGAGAGATATACATACATACAGACAGAGAGACACAGAGAGAGAGATACATACATACAAACAGAGAGAGAGAGAGAGAGAGAGAGAGAGAGAGAGAGAGAGAGAGAGAGAGAGATTCACCTCAAAGTGACCATCAGCAGGGGCATTTGCGTTCCGGCCACGCAGAAAGTCATGACCACCAGCAGGATGAGGAAGGGCAGCAACCTCTCACACTTGTTTTTGCAGGGGCCACTGGTGGCCCGGGGGGAGATGATCACCTCATGGGACCCCCCGACCCCAGTTTGGTCCATGATGCACGAACAGCCGCTGTAGTTCTGGGAAAAACACAGACAATAAGTATACAGGTTAACACACTCGGGACGAATGAGCCGGATCCGGCTCATGGCTCGCACAACCGCTTACGACGAATGGCCTGGATCCGGCTCAAAAGAGTTTTTGATTTCTGGCGTGTAACCAGCTTTCAAGTGCGAAGTCATAACCTATTTTCGGTTTGCTTTGACCTTGCATCTCTTGAAATCAACCAATCATTGCAGACTTTACATTCAGGTTTGGTTGTAGAGGGGGGTCAAAGATCGGAATGTGAAATTTTCCTTCTTTCTATGTGTTAGCTGTTTTCGTCAATAGGAGACAAACGACGAAGGTATGGAATCTGATATTTTACGATCGTTTAGTGCATGGTGTTAGTAATCTTATCTTAAAATATCAGTCCATAACGTTTCATAACTTTTTTGTGGTGATGGGTTTTCGAACCTAGTCAAATGGCCCGTCCGAAACGGTTGTAAGGGGAAGCAACTGGCCAGTGCCGAGAGAGCTAACCCTTCACGCATTCACCCAGCGCATCACACTTCACTCCCACCAAATGCAAAGACATTCTTCTTCATCTGTGGTGGTGGCCAGCTTCTTTTCACAGAAGTAAATGCACACACTTTAGGGGGTGACCAAAGAAAAAGAAGCAGAAGAGAGAGAGAGAAAAAATCAGCTATCACACAAGTAGTCTACTTGAATTTACTTGGGTCCAGTAGTGTGACATTTTATTTATTTAAAAAATAAACAGCGCCATGAATTTCAAATTAGTGGGTCTTTGTGAGTTTTTCAGAGTATGAAGAACGTAACAGAAATAGTTGAACGTATTTACAGACTGAAATTGTATCTTCAATTATTTTTCTTTTTAATCACCCAATGTAGTGAAATGTAGTGAATTGCGCAAGTTGTTTCCCTTGACTATGGGTCCATGCTGTGACCAAAACTTTTGCCTGAACCCAATGTACAACAGAATGATATCATGTTAAAGAGGCCTTTCTTCAGGCACTCAGCTGCCTGAAGCAGCATCAAATGGCCTGAATTCAGGCTTCAGGCACACCCACATGTACCCCTGTTGTCATCACCATCATCATCATCACCACCACCATTATCATCATCATCATCGCCGTCATCATCATCATCATTATCGCCATCATCATCGTCATCACCACCACCACCACCATCATCATCACCATCATCATCATCACCACCACCATTATCATCATCGTCATTGCCGTCATCATCATCATTATCATCATCGCCATCATCATCGTCATCACCACCACCACCACCATCATCATTATCATCATCACCATCATCATCATCATCACCACCATCATCATCATCATCATCGTCATCATTATCATCATCATCATCATCATCATCATCATCACCATCATCATCATCATCATCATCATCATCATCATCACCATCATCATCATCATCATCACCACCATCATCATCACCATCATCATCATCACCATCACCATCATCGTCATCATCACCACCATCATCATCATCATCATCATCATCATCACCACCATCATCATCATCATCATCATCATCACCACCACCATCATCGTCATCATCATCACCACCACCATCATCATCATCATCATCATCATCATCATCACCACCATCATCACCATCATCATCAGGCAGGAACATGGAGCAGTAATTAATACAAATTGTGTTTTGAAGAAAACACTAGAAAACTAGCTGAAGTAAACACATGACCTACTCATTTTAAAGCATTTATTAGAATATCTACAAACAATATTAAAAGTTATCCTTTATAAATAGGAACGGTAGAATATTATATAACAAGAAAATACCCATAACTCGAAATTTGATATATATATTTTTTTAAATGAGATTTTTTTTTTTAAATGTTGTGCCTGCTGTGAGAAACTTGCACAGCGACTTAACGGCCCTTTCGTGGTGATAGGTCACCTATGATGAAGAAAGCGCTCACCAGTAACCTGGCCTCCCCGGGTCTGGTCAAGTCAGAGGCCACGGTACACCCGGCGTGGCACGGAGAGAAGTAGGTGACGCCGTTAATGCCGCAGATGGGCTCCAGGTGATTGGGGGAACAGTCGCAGTTCTCGTTGCATCGAGACGTCAGGTTCGCCTCGAAGATCTTGTGACCGGAACTGCGCACATAACAAAAAAATGTATTTGCATGTGTGTGAGCGATTATTTGTTTTTGTTGAATTTCTTGCTTTTAATTTTTGCTGTTGTTAACAACATTTGGTGGAGGAGTGCGCTATATAAATGATTCACTATTATTATTATTATTATTAAAAACATAATACTGAAATGCATAACATTAACACTAGCTTATTTTACGGACTACAAGGCGCACCTGGTTATAAGGCGCACACCCCAAATTTGACACAAAATTCAGATTGTGTTATTATAGTTTCTTACTATATTATCAGTCACATTATAAGGTGCAGGGGTCTCAGTCTAGGAAAAAAGTAAATTCACACAAATGTTAGGTTTGGAAAATGTATGTCTGAGTATTGCTGGAAGTCGGTGCTACAGTGGAAAACTTAAGACCTTACAAAATAATGTTTAAAATGTCATAACCGGGAGGGGTCTTATTGGGAGGTGGACATCTAGTAACTAGTCCGGATATGGAGATAAAAATTGGACTGAAAATGTTTTGGTTTTACTGTCTATAAGAGGCCACTCCTAATTAGACGTTAAACCAACCATTGAGAGAGGGGTGTTTGGGGTCACATCTTAGAGGAAGGTCTTAATAAGGAAGGTCTTAATAGGGAGGTTTTTCCAGGGCTGAGATCCCCGTGCCTTATTATAATGTGAGTGATAATATAGTAAGGAAATAGAGTAACAAAATCAGAATTTTGAGGCAAGTGTGGGGGTGCGCCTTATGTTACAGTCCATAAAATACGGTACAAATTGAATTGAACTTTGCCCAGAATGAGTTCAATGGAGTTGGTTACTTGCAATAAGGCATACTTTATAAATAACGACAACAAAAGTCTTACTTGCAATAAGGCATACTTTATAAATAACGACAACAAAAGTCTTACTTGCAATAAGGCATACTTTATAAATAACGACAACAAAAGTCTTACTTGCAATAAGGCATACTTTATAGATAACGACAACAAAAGTCTTACTTGCAATAAGGCACACTTTATAAATAACGACAACAAAAGTCTTACTTGCAATAAGGCACACTTTATAAATAACGACAACAAAAGTCTTACTTGCAATAAGGCATACTTTATAGATAACGACAACAAAAGTCTTACTTGCAATAAGGCACACTTTATAAATAACGACAACAAAAGTCTTACTTGCAATAAGGCATACTTTATAGATAACGACAACAAAAGTCTTACTTGCAATAAGGCACACTTTATAGATAACGACAACAAAAGTCTTACTTGCAATAAGGCACACTTTATAGATAACGACAACAAAAGTCTTACTTGCAATAAGGCATACTTTATAAATAACAACAACAAAAGTCTTACTTGCAATAAGGCATACTTTATAGATAACGACAACAAAAGTCTTACTTGCAATAAGGCACACTTTATAGATAAAGTACCGGAACATTCTCTTGCCTTTTCTCAAGAAACACTTTCAAAAAAATATTTCCTTCAGCCAAAGTCGGACATGCTGGGCCTAACTATTTCTTACTTAGGCGCTTAATGGTAGCATGGCACACCTGGGCTCATAATTGACACAAAACTGTCTGAGCGATTGAAGTAGAAGTAGAAGAAAAAGAATCCCTACTTTATGGACAACGACCACAACAAGCCAGCTTACTTGTTGTAGTAGGGCAGGGTGGCCCCAGCTATGGCATGGTTGTCACACCCCAGGAAGAAGAAGATGCCAAAACCACACAGCGCCAGGCAGTTGAGACCTAGCACAAACTGCAGGGCCCCTGAAACACACCATATGTCAAATGGAATATCATCAAATATAAAACCACACAGCGCCAGGCAGTTGAGGCCTAGCACAAACTGCAGGGCCCCTGAAACACACCATATGTCAAATGGAACATCATCAAATATAAAACCACACAGCACCAGGCAGTTGAGGCCTAGCACAAACTGCAGGGCCCCTGAAACACACCATATGTCAAATGGAACATCATCAAATATAAAACCACACAGCACCAGGCAGTTGAGGCCTAGCAGAAACTGCAGGGCCCCTGAAACACACACCATACGTCAAATGGAATATCATCAATATAATACCAGAGCCATCAATACTCAGTTGGCTCACTCCCCTAGGGGAATTCTTTATTCTATTTTGCTCAGACTTGTGTCAATCGGTGTGCCTGCATGCTCGCGGTCTTGTGTGTGAGTGTGTGTGTGTGTGTGTGTGCGTGTGTGAGGAGGTGGGACATGTGTTGGTATAAATGTGTATGCACACGTGTATGTGTGTGTGTTGGTGTATGCGTAGGTGTGCGTCTGACAGCAAGAGAGAATCTGAGGGAGAGACTGATACATGATGATGTCATTTGATTTTGTTACCATTTGTTTTCTCTTATATTGGTTGTCCATTCGATGTGCATGCTTTAGCTGTTGTTGGATTGTGTCTTGTGCAAAACCAAAACGATTTCCTTTGTATTATGATGCATTGGCTGATTAAAGAATCTTGAATCTTGAACCTTGAAGTCGACGTGCGGGAATTGGAAAGCCGTGTCTCCTAAGACGTCACTTCACAGGAGATGAAGTAAACTCAATAAATCCAAGTTCAAACCTGGGCACAGGGGATTTTTCCTCTCACTCTGCACTAGGCCTTATGGTCTGAACATGGAGTCTTTCGGATGAGACGATAAACTGAGGTCCCGTGTGCCCAAGCACTTAGCACATGAACGTTAAACCCAGTGGCAACGAAAAAGCTGTCATTTGGTCAAAATGTATTACCCCCCTTTCCTTCCTCATCAGTCACAAAAAAAGTTGCATGCAAAACCAAAAAAAGGGGAAAAAAAGGGTGGCGTGCCTCTGGCTGTGACGTGCTCTCAAGGTGGGAGCAACCCGAATTTCACAGAGATGCCTCTGTGACTATAAATACCAAATACCAATATTTGTGACATTTCAGGTCAATTTTAAATTAATTTTCATCAAATGTGTTCATATGGTGTCACCCTTGATGCTTTATCTGTGCAAATTGTCATTTTCAGCTTTGTCAGATGATGCTTTTGATGAACCGGTGATAAGCCCAACACATCAAAACTGACACATTTTGAGCTACACTGATGATCTAATTCTCAGGCGACGAAAATATATCATCAAATACTATCTCAGCAAAATTATGATATCAAAATTCGAGGGGTAATTGCCTAAAAGTGTTATCACAAAAGGAAAAAAGAAGGGTGATAACACGCTTAGGCAATTACCCCTTGATTTAGTAATAGCAATCAACAAGAAAATAGTATATCACCCCCACCCAGTGTCCAGACATTTCAGACCCAACACAAACTGTAGCTCACCAGTTATTGGGAATGGCAACTGGCCACAAAGGAACAACAAACAGTAAACAATTGCATTAGTTTACCTACATGGAGTGGCGAAGGGTTGACTTATGAGCAAAACGCACTGACGCACCTTTGGGTTTGAGCTGGAAGCGTTTCAATAGGTATCCTCCCATCAGGATGCCTATCACCGCCCCCGGAATGCCGATGCCCCCTGAAACATAGTGACCTTCACATTGATCTAATGACCTTCACATTGATCTAATGACCTTCACATTGAATACAGGTATCCCCCCATTAGAATGGCTATCACCGATGCCCCCTGAAACACACCGACAAATTCGGCATAACTATGCACAGCATTATGCCATATATGTATTTGGGCATACACACCACATCCTACAGACACACTCTCACACATTTTCTCTCTCTCTCTCTCTCTCTCTCTCTCTCTCTCTCTCTCTCTCTCTCTCTCTCTCCATTTTCTCTATCTATGTCCCCCTTTCTCAGAGTCTCTGTCTCTCTCTCTCTCAAAACAATACCAGTGAACAAGATTGACGACAGAAGTGGATGTTACAAACTGAGTCTGGATGTAGAAACACACACACACACACACACACACACACACACACACACACATTTTCTCTGGACCTCTCCCATTCCCATCTCTTTCTACCAACCATTTCTCTTTCCCACCCATCTGTCTGACTCTCTCTCTCTGTCTGTCTGTCTCTCTCTCTCTCTGTCTATCTGTCTGTCTGTCTGTCTCTCTGTCTCTGTCTGTCTGTCTGTCTGTCTGTCTGTCTATCTGTCTGTCTGTCTCTCTCTCCCTCTCTCTCTCTCCACGCACACACAAACATGCACGGACACACGCGAGCACGCATCCACACACACACGGACCTAGACACACACACACACACACAGCACTATGCATACCAGTGAACAGATTGGCCACAGAGGTGGACGTCCCAAACTGAGACTCGATGTATTTGGGCAGGAAGACGACGAACCCCGACACAATGGCTATTTCGCTGCTGATGGCCGGCAACAGCAGCGTGTACACTGGGTTCTTCAACAACTTCAGGATGGACCGGGGAATCTCTGCAACAAAACATCAAAATAATATAGAACATTGGACACAAAATACATGTATATACATAGTGGACAGGGCCGGACCTACGGGGGGTGCTTAGGGGGATACAGCCCCCACCCATTCTCCACAAATTGCACTATTTTGCTTCTCGGATTAAAACATTTTCCGGGGGAGCATGGCCCCGGACCCCCCTAGGGGTCTTGGTGCTTCGCATCTTCGATAAATAAGCCCCCACCACTTAAAAACTTAGGTCCGGCCCTGATGGAACCTCCCTTATAAGACCTTTAAAAATAATCCAAAACAAGGTTTTATAACTAAATATAAGGGAGGTGATGTTAATGCTTACAAAGAAGGGCAATGTCTCGGAGAAGTAGGTCTTATGTGGGATGGAGTCTTATAATGGGATGTCTTATAAGGGAGGTTCCACTATAGTGCAAAGGACAATTTGTTTTCAAGGTCAAACTTCAAGGTCAACGTCAGTACGCCAACAATTCATGCTTGGATGTCGTCTACTCTAGTTGATACACTACCATACAAAATTTGAAGTGATTCTGTCAAACGCTTTACAAGACATTCTTGCAAAACCCCAGTTTCATAGACGCTTACCACGTTTAAGGTCTACCTTGACCTTTACCTTGATTGGTACCCCATGTTCGGAATAACCATTAGCCAATGTACTTCCATACCAAGTTTGAACATTGTAAGTGCAACAGTGAGAAATAATTTTATGGCCTTAAGAAGAAATTCCGTTTTGAAGGTCAAACTTCAAGGTCAAGGTCAGCAAGGCCACAAGTTTTCTATGGGACCATCTGTGTACCATGATACACCCACACACAAAATTTCAAGTTATTCTGTTCAGTGGTTCAGGAGTTACAGGGTGAACAGACAGTCATACACACACATAATGAATTTTATGATATAGGTAATAGACAAGTGCACATGAAAGGCCAAGTAATAACAACAACAACAACATACAGTATTTATACGGCGCTGAATCTTGATAGAAATCAAATCAAAGCGCACACACACGTTAGCATCCATAACGCATTCAAACAAAAATGCAATACAAAGCGAACACACGTTTGACATAAATGGTATACAGCAGAAACAGACCTAAAGGCAAGGGAGAGAAGAAGAGAAAGAGAGTGGAGCCTCAATGACGGGGGAACAGGTGGGTTTTGAGGTTAGATTTGAAGGCTGAGAGGGTCGGTCGCTGACGGAGGGAAAGAGGAAGTTTGTTCCAAGATGTCGGTCCTGAGACAGCAAAAGAGCACCGACCAACAGTTGAAAGCTTATACTGAGGGATCAGAAACTGAACGTAAAGTGCGAGCTGGCGTATAGATGGAAATATTGTCGCAGAGGTAAGATGGAGCAGTTTTATGGATAGATTTATAGCAAAGGGTGTTTAATTTATACTCAATTCTGTCTGCGAAAGGAAGCCAGTGCAAAGAACGGAGAAGAGGGCTAACGTGATCAAACTTTTTCTTCCTAAGGACAAGACGAGCAGCTGTGTTTTGAATACGCTGGAGACAAGATAGAGAAGAGACTGATAGGCCAGAAAGGAGAGCATTACAGTAGTCAAGACGAGACAGGATGAGGGAAGTAACAAGTTTTGCTGCGGCTTCATCTGAGAGATAGTAATACCCAAAGCTCCAGTGTTATAATAAGCCAGAGTAAATGTTTGCTTCTTTTCAAGCCTGAGAGTGACATTCGTTCACAAAACATACAGAAGCTGCTAAATGTATAAAAAATCAATTATCATACAGTAGTGATGTCCCGAGACCCCGGTCATAGGACATTGACCTATTAAAACTGAAAATGTCCTATTGTGTTCCTCCCTGGGTCCTGTGAGGACAAATGTCTGATTAATGTTTTAAACATTGGCATGCTTTGATTTCTGCAAGAGCCAGGGCATCATCCCATTGATTTCTCTCTGTCATTTTTCGATCCTCGCTACATCGCTGATACTGTTCTCATTTTATTATTGATCAAAAACAGAGACAGAGAGTAAGGGAGTCCAGAGAGACAGAGAGCATGGGGAGGGGAAAGAGAGAGAGAGAGCAACACAGAGACAGAGAGTAAGGGAGTCCAGAGAGACAGAGAGGATGGGGAGGGGAAAGAGAGAGAGAGAGCAACACAGAGACAGAGAGTAAGGGAGTCCAGAGAGACAGAGAGGATGGGGAGGGGAAAGAGAGAGAGAGAGCGACACAGAGACAGAGAGTAAGGGAGTCCAGAGAGACAGAGAGGATGGGGAGGGGAAAGAGAGAGAGAGAGCGACACAGAGACAGAGAGTAAGGGAGTCCAGAGAGACAGAGAGGATGGGGAGGGGAAAGAGAGAGAGAGAGCAACACAGAGACAGAAAGTAAGGGAGTCCAGAGAGACAGAGAGGATGGGGAGGGGAAAGAGAGAGAGAGAGCGACACAGAGACAGAGAGTAAGGGAGTCCAGAGAGACAGAGAGGATGGGGAGGGAAAGAGAGAGAGAGAGCAACACAGAGACAGAAAGTAAGGGAGTCCAGAGAGACAGAGAGCATGGGGAGGGGAAAGAGAGAGAGAGAGCAACACAGAGACAGAGAGTAAGGGAGTCCAGAGAGACAGAGAGGATGGGGAGGGGAAAGAGAGAGAGAGAGCGACACAGAGACAGAGAGTAAGGGAGTCCAGAGGAGAGAGGGGAAAGAGAGGGGAGGGGAAAGAGAGAGAGAGAGAGACAGAGACAGAGATGGGGAGGAGAGACAGAGAGACACAGATGGGGAGGGGTCGCAGAGAGAGAGAGAGCGACACAGAGACAGAGAGTAAGGGAGTCCAGAGAGACAGAGAGGATGGGGAGGGGAAAGAGAGAGAGAGAGCGACACAGAGACAGAAAGTAAGGGAGTCCAGAGAGACAGAGAGGATGGGGAGGGGAAAGAGAGAGAGAGAGCGACACAGAGACAGAGAGTAAGGGAGTCCAGAGAGACAGAGAGGATGGGGAGGGGAAAGAGAGAGAGAGAGCGACACAGAGACAGAAAGTAAGGGAGTCCAGAGAGACAGAGAGGATGGGGAGGGGAAGAGAGAGAGAGAGAGCGACACAGAGACAGAGTAAGGGAGTCCAGAGAGACAGAGAGGATGGGGAGGGGAAAGAGAGAGAGAGAGCGACACAGAGACAGAGAGTAAGGGAGTCCAGAGAGACAGAGAGGATGGGGAGGGGAAAGAGAGAGAGAGAGCGACACAGAGACAGAGAGTAAGGGAGTCCAGAGAGACAGAGAGGATGGGGAGGGGAAAGAGAGAGAGAGAGGAGAGACAGAGAGTAAGGGAGTCCAGAGAGACAGAGAGGATGGGGAGGGGAAAGAGAGAGAGAGAGACGACACAGAGACAGAAAGTAAGGGAGTCCAGAGAGACAGAGAGGATGGGGAGGGGAAAGAGAGAGAGAGAGAGAGACACAGAGACAGAGAGTAAGGGAGTCCAGAGAGACAGAGAGGATGGGGAGGGGAAAGAGAGAGAGAGAGCGACACAGAGACAGAAAGTAAGGGAGTCCAGAGAGACAGAGAGGATGGGGAGGGGAAAGAGAGAGAGAGAGCAACACAGAGACAGAGAGTAAGGGAGTCCAGAGAGACAGAGAGGATGGGGAGGGGAAAGAGAGAGAGAGAGCGACACAGAGACAGAAAGTAAGGGAGTCCAGAGAGACAGAGAGGATGGGGAGGGGAAGAGAGAGAGAGAAAGTAAGGGACAGAGAGACAGAGAGTAAGGGAGGGGAGAGAGACAGAGAGGAGTAAGGGAGGGGAAAGAGAGAGAGAGAGAGAGAGCGACACAGAGACAGAGACTTAGAGAGATACTGAGACAAACAGAGAGATAAACACAGACAAAGAGATATAGAGAGACAGGGAGAGACATAGATACAGGCAGAGACAAAGACAGAGAGACACTGAACACTGAACACTGAAAAACTTTCTTTAACAAGGATAAAGATTTTAGGCGATGCCTATTCTTACAGTTACAATGTGTGGATAAAAGAAAACAATTAAATTGCTAAAAACGTGAAGAGACAATGAGACAGTCAGACATCGAGGCATCAACTGACAGACAGACAGACAGAGAGACAGACAGACAGGCATCAAAAACGTGATAGTCTGATAGATAGCGAGTGACACTACTTGCTTAGGTGCTTCAAATTCAATATAAACACGGGAGACAGGCTCGCCTGGCACCCAAATGTAGAACTTTTACATGAGTCATTCCTTTCCACCACGCTGAATTATTATATAAAAAAGACATGCATACAATTACTAGAGCAAGTCAGGAGAGAGAAAAGAGAGACCAGGTGAGACAGTGACACAGAGAGAGAGGGCGGAGGAGGGGGGGGGGGGGAGAGAGAGAGAGAGAGAGAGAGAGAGAGAGAGAGAGAGAGATAACTCGGAACTCAGATGTTTATTGTACATTGGCCTTAGGCCACAATACAATGTTGAGAGAGAGAGAGAGAGAGAGAGAGAGAGAGAGAGAGAGAGGAGAGAGAGAGAGAGAGAGAGAGAGAGAGAGAGAGAGAGAGAGAGAGAGAGAGAGAGAGAGAGAGAGAGAGAGAGAACTCGGATGTTTATTGTACATTGGCCTTAGGCCAAAATACAATGTTGAGAGAGAGAGAGAGAGAGAGAGAGAGAGAGAGAGAGAGAGAGAGAGAGAGAGAGAGAGAGAGAGAGAGAGAGAGAGAGAGAGAGAGAGAGAGAGAGAGAGAGAGAGAGAGAAAGAGAACTCGGAACTCAGATGTTTATTGTACATTGGCCTTAGGCCACAATACAATGTTGAGAGAGAGAGAGAGAGAGAGAGAGAGAGAGAGAGAGAGAGAGAGAGAGAGAGAGAGAGAGAGAGAGAGAGAGAGAGAGAGAGAGAGAGAGAGTGATAGACAGACTCACCTCAAACCATGCTATAGGTCATCTCTTACCTTTGATATTTTTCCCATAATGTTTATCCATGGGCTTGCAATCCTCCTCGGAAATCCTCTGCTCCTTGGTCTTCTTCTCCATCAGACGGCGCTTCTCGGCCACCAGGACTCTGGGGAAGCCCAGGAAGGGCACCGCCAGCAGAAGCAGCAGGAGGCCGCAGATGATGAAGCCTCCCCACCAGGCCCCGATCCACTGAGGGTGGCCCGGCCCGATGGTCACCTCGTGACTGAAGCTGTCCACGTAGTACTGGAGCAAGAGGGCGCCCAGAGCGTAGCCTAGCACCGGGCCCAGAGCGCCGGAGGCGTGGATGAAGGCTGGAACAAACACAGATATAATTTTTAAAAACACCGTCGTCATCGTCAGGCAATGACAGCATGCAGTGGAATCCTGCAAACTCAAAAACCGGATTTATAACGGAAAAAAACACTGGATCAAATCGCAATAATAACTTACTGGTATGTACAGTGGAACCTCCCTTATAAGACTCCCTCCCATATAAGACCTACTTCACTGTCTGAGACATTGCCCTTCTTAGTAAGTATTAAAACTACCTCCCTTATAAGACCTCCCATTATAAGACTCCCTCCCATATAAGACCTACTTCACTGTCTGAGACATTGCCCTTCTTAGTAAGTATTAAAACTACCTCCCTTATAAGACCTCCCATTATAAGACTCCTTCCCACATAAGACCTCCTTCACTGTCTGAGACATTGCCCTTCTTTGTAAGTATTAAAACTACCTCCCTTATTAAGACCTCCCATTATAAGACTCCTTCCCACATAATACCTACTTCACTGTCTGAGATATTGCCCTTCTTAGTAAGTATTAAAACTACCTCCCTTATAAGACCTCCCATTATAAGACTCCTTCCCACATAATACCTACTTCACTGTCAGAGACATTGCCCTTCTTAGTAAGTATTAAAACTACCTCCCTTATAAGACCCTTCCCTTAAGACCTCATTTTGGATGATTTTTGAAGGTCTTATAAGGGAGGTCCCGCTGTACATATATATATTAAAAAGTCTTTTTATCGCAAAATATTGGCTACAGTAGAACCTCCGTTTTAAGACTTCGAAAATTCATCCATAATAAGGTCTTAAACGGGAGGGAGTTGTATAAGGGAGGTATTTTTAATACTCACAAAGAAGGGCAATGTCTCAGAGAAGTAGGTCTTATGTGGGAGGGAGTCTTATAAGAATGTCTTATAGAGGTCCCACTGTATCTCAAAATAGAAATGTCCATTTCAATAACATTTCAGTCTTTCAATTTGACTCATCAGATCTCCATTGTAGCCAGATAGCAGATGAGCCAAGCACTATTCTGGAGGGCTGGTTTTACATAGAGAGCAAGACAGATACATGATCATAAAGGACATATGAAGAGACCACAAGGTTCAGCTGTCCTACAGCAGTGATGTCCCCAGGCCCCGGTCATAGGACACGTACCTATTAAAATTGAAAATGTCATATTGTGTTCTCCCCTGTCAGGACAAATGTCTGATTATTATTTTAACACTGGCACGCTTCGTTTTGTTGATTTCTGCAAGAGCACACACACACACACACACACACACTTTTCCCCTCATTTTAATCCAATATTCTGTTGTTTTTGTTCTTTTTTGTTTTGTTTAATTATTTTGTTAAATGTATGTCTAATATCACCATTGTTGTGGACAGACTTTAAATTAAATCAATCAAATCATCAACCAACATGCCCTGCATTTTGATCTGCCATTAACATAACAAAGACATGCGCAATGTCTGCATGAAAGACACAAAGTACAAGAGGAATATGTAGATTGGGCAAATGGTAAGAAAAGCCCCCTCCTCTGCACCCTTCCATTCATTTCAGGCTGTTCCATCAAATGGTAAGAAAAGCCCCCTCCTCTGCACCCTTCCATTCATTTCAGGCTGTTCCATCAAATGTTAAGAAAAGCCCCCTCCTCTGCACCCTTCCATTCATTTCAGGCTGTTCCATCAAATGTTAAGAAAAGCCCCCTCCTCTGCACCCTTCCATTCATGTCAGGCTGTTCCATCAAATGGTAAGAAAAGCCCCCTCCTCTGCCCCCTTCCATTCATTTCAGGCTGTTCCATCAAATGTTAAGAAAAGCCCCCTCCTCTGCACCCTTCCATTCATTTCAGGCTGTTCCATCAAATGTTAAGAAAAGCCCCCTCCTCTGCCCCCTTCCATTCATTTCAGGCTGTTCCATCAAATGTTAAGAAAAGCCCCCTCCTCTGCCCCCTTCCATTCATTTCAGGCTGTTCCATCAAATGTTAAGAAAAGCCCCCTCCTCTGCCCCCTTCCATTCATTTCAGGCTGTTCCATCAAATGTTAAGAAAAGCCCCCTCCTCTGCCCCCTTCCATTCATTTCAGGCTGTTCCATCAAATGTTAAGAAAAGCCCCCTCCTCTGCCCCCTTCCATTCATTTCAGGCTGTTCCATCAAATGTTAAGAAAAGCCCCCTCCTCTGCCCCCTTCCATTCATTTCAGGCTGTTCCATCAAATGTTAAGAAAAGCCCCCTCCTCTGCCCCCTTCCATTCATTTCAGGCTGTTCCATCAAATGTTAAGAAAAGCCCCCTCCTCTGCCCCCTTCCATTCATTTCAGGCTGTTCCATCAAATGTTAAGAAAAGCCCCCTCCTCTGCCCCCTTCCATTCATTTCAGGCTGTTCCATCAAATGGTAAGAAAAGCCCCCTCCTCTGCACCCTTCCATTCATTTCAGGCTGTTCCATCAAATGTTAAGAAAAGCCCCCTCCTCTGCCCCCTTCCATTCATTTCAGGCTGTTCCATCAAATGTTAAGAAAAGCCCCCTCCTCTGCCCCCTTCCATTCATTTCAGGCTGTTCCATCAAATGTTAAGAAAAGCCCCCTCCTCTGCACCCTTCCATTCATTTCAGGCTGTTCCATCAAATGTTAAGAAAAGCCCCCTCCTCTGCCCCCTTCCATTCATTTCAGGCTGTTCCATCAAATGTTAAGAAAAGCCCCCTCCTCTGCCCCCTTCCATTCATTTCAGGCTGTTCCATCAAATGTTAAGAAAAGCCCCCTCCTCTGCCCCCTTCCATTCATTTCAGGCTGTTCCATCAAATGTTAAGAAAAGCCCCCTCCTCTGCCCCCTTCCATTCATTTCAGGCTGTTCCATCAAATGTTAAGAAAAGCCCCCTCCTCTGCCCCCTTCCATTCATTTCAGGCTGTTCCATCAAATGTTAAGAAAAGCCCCCTCCTCTGCCCCCTTCCATTCATTTCAGGCTGTTCCATCAAATGTTAAGAAAAGCCCCCTCCTCTGCCCCCTTCCATTCATTTCAGGCTGTTCCATCAAATGTTAAGAAAAGCCCCCTCCTCTGCCCCCTTCCATTCATGTCAGGCTGTTCCATCAAATGTTAAGAAAAGCCCCCTCCTCTGCCCCCTTCCATTCATTTCAGGCTGTTCCATCAAATGTTAAGAAAAGCCCCCTCCTCTGCACCCTTCCATTCATTTCAGGCTGTTCCATCAAATGTTAAGAAAAGCCCCCTCCTCTGCCCCCTTCCATTCATTTCAGGCTGTTCCATCAAATGTTAAGAAAAGCCCCCTCCTCTGCCCCCTTCCATTCATTTCAGGCTGTTCCATCAAATGTTAAGAAAAGCCCCCTCCTCTGCACCCTTCCATTCATTTCAGGCTGTTCCATCAAATGTTAAGAAAAGCCCCCTCCTCTGCCCCCTTCCATTCATTTCAGGCTGTTCCATCAAATGGTAAGAAAAGCCCCCTCCTCTGCCCCCTTCCATTCATTTCAGGCTGTTCCATCAAATGTTAAGAAAAGCCCCCTCCTCTGCCCCCTTCCATTCATTTCAGGCTGTTCCATCAAATGGTAAGAAAAGCCCCCTCCTCTGCCCCCTTCCATTCATTTCAGGCTGTTCCATCAAATGTTAAGAAAAGCCCCCTCCTCTGCCCCCTTCCATTCATTTCAGGCTGTTCCATCAAATGTTAAGAAAAGCCCCCTCCTCTGCACCCTTCCATTCATTTCAGGCTGTTCCATCAAATGTTAAGAAAAGCCCCCTCCTCTGCCCCCTTCCATTCATTTCAGGCTGTTCCATCAAATGGTAAGAAAAGCCCCCTCCTCTGCCCCCTTCCATTCATTTCAGGCTGTTCCATCAAATGTTAAGAAAAGCCCCCTCCTCTGCCCCCTTCCATTCATTTCAGGCTGTTCCATCAAATGGTAAGAAAAGCCCCCTCCTCTGCCCCCTTCCATTCATTTCAGGCTGTTCCATCAAATGTTAAGAAAAGCCCCCTCCTCTGCCCCCTTCCATTCCTTTCAGGCTGTTCCATCAAATGTTAAGAAAAGCCCCCTCCTCTGCACCCTTCCATTCATTTCAGGCTGTTCCATCAAATGTTAAGAAAAGCCCCCTCCTCTGCCCCCTTCCATTCATTTCAGGCTGTTCCATCAAATGTTAAGAAAAGCCCCCTCCTCTGCCCCCTTCCATTCATTTCAGGCTGTTCCATCAAATGTTAAGAAAAGCCCCCTCCTCTGCCCCCCTTCCATTCATTTCAGGCTGTTCCATCAAATGTTAAGAAAAGCCCCCTCCTCTGCCCCCTTCCATTCATTTCAGGCTGTTCCATCAAATGTTAAGAAAAGCCCCCTCCTCTGCACCCTTCCATTCATTTCAGGCTGTTCCATCAAATGTTAAGAAAAGCCCCCTCCTCTGCCCCCTTCCATTCATTTCAGGCTGTTCCATCAAATGTTAAGAA
>CM065706.1:42317193-42319693 GCA_017654935.2 Phymorhynchus buccinoides | reverse complement strand
CCGCATTACGAATAATTTCCAATGTGTGTGTCTGTGTATAGCACTGTTGGGAAATGAAAACGGAAGTAACAGACGAGTTATGTGCCCGTTAGGACGCTTAGTTCCGGTTAGAAAATGCTGTAAACATGAATGAAATTTGGAATTTTACGTCCTGATGAAAATGGTGTTTTACGTCCTCTTGGTCTGAATCAGACACATATGGGACATTTGTAAATACAAATATGGTGGGAACAATACTGGAGGCAATGCCCAGAGGCAGTACGAAACCAGTAAAGTCCCGATTTTTTTTTATTAATACAGATAGCTGTAGCGGTGACCACGCCTCGGTTAAACCTCATCGGCAATGGCACCGCTACAAGTATTTGTTGCATTAAGTGAATTTTACGTCCTCTAATGCTGTAAACATGGCATAGCTGCTCCGTAATTGTAATGGAGGGGTGTTTAATTGCTCAGTTATCAGTTTGGAGATTTAATAATATTAAGTCCTCGTTCATGTTTTTTTCTTAAAGTGTTTACATTCGTTGACTATAAACCGTTATGTTCTTATTTGTTTACTTGATACGACCACATTAATACCCTAAGACTTGAAGACAAGAACAAAATATAGTTGTTGTTTAAGGTAGGTAACTTCCGTTTTTTAATTCTATTTTTGAACCGGAACTACCCCAAACCGACTTCAAAACGAGACAGTAGAGAAAGATAACCCAAAAATACTGAATTATGAGACAGTGCTATACCGGATGGGTGGGGACGGTGTTACAATTGCATCTTATTATCTATCATCTTGCTTTAATCTCCCATCAAATTTGGCAGAAATGTTTGATTTTATTAGACCATGGTTCCCGATGACAAGATAGCCAATCCTGAAGACGCTTTTTATACTGAAAGCTATCTGCAGTATCGGTGCCAATGATTTTTGTTCAAGTTATGAACTCACTGCTACTCCTATCCCTTTCTCCAGGTCGGGATAGGGTTAAATAGGGATAGGGTTAGGATAGAACGCCCGGGAAAGGGATAGGGTTAGGATTAGGGTTGGGGTTAGGGTTAGAAAATGGAAAAAAGTCAAGACAAAATGGCCGCTTGCCGTTGCCGTTATCCAATGAAATTGCAAGTAGCTCGAGTCGATAGTGCAGACAGCTGACTGTCTTTCTACCAGCTTTTCCCATCCTGATTTGAGGAGCATGCCTGAACTCCTTTCACCCCTGGTTATGTCCCAGTAAAGGAAGAATCACAGTTCAGCCATAACACCTGTTGACAATGAACACTGTCAAACCAGGAGGCACTGGCACCGCTCGGCACTTAGTGCTGCAGCCTAAGGGATTGGTTAAAACTTTGGGGGGGTTTCTCCAACGTCGGCTCAACTAAAGTCCTGGCTTTTGAATGGATTGAAAGTGGGCATGCTCCCTAGGCAGGGCTTTTTCACTCTAAATATAGGTTTCAGCCCAGCCATCCAAAATAGCAGTTAACCCCTGTCCCTGCTGTCTGAAAACAAATGGCTGACACGCGCGCACACACGCGCGCACACACACACACACACACACACACACACACACACACACACACACACACACACACACACACACACACACACACGCGCGCGCGCATGCACACACACAAACCTCATTAAAAAAAAATACCAAGCCCCTACAACAGACTTCCTACTTAAAACTTTTTTTTTCATATATTCATTTCAACTCACACACATACCTTTCTTGTCTTAACTTTTACAAGTTGTCTGTCCACCTCTCTCTCTCTCTCTCTCCCCTCTCTCTCTCTCCCCCTCCCTCTTCCTCTCCTTATAACAAGTGGCGTGCGACAATTTTGGACCGACAGACCGACACAGTGAGTTATAGGTAGCCACAAACAAAAATGTGAGGGGTTTAAATTCCGAGGGATAGGGTTCGCTGACATGGCCTATGATTCAAGAAACACAATCCCTTGTAGGCCAGACGACACACTGTGATAGGTTTGCACACCACACTCTCAGAAAACTACTTGACCTTGTTCGAGATCTTGTTCATCTTCTTTATCTTGTACCATCATTATCATCACCATTCATCATCATCATAATCATCATCTTCATCATCTTCATCATCACTTTCTCCTCCCCCCCCCCCCCCCCCCCCCCCCCCCCAAAACACAAAACAAACAAACACTTGTTTCTTCTGTAGTTAGTTTTTCAAACCATTTCCTTTTCAACAAAAATACTAACATTCTTTAGCACAGCAGGAGGTCAAAACACGTTGCCACTGTGCGGACGACAACAACAAAGTAGAAAGAAAGAAAGGAAGGACGGAAGAAAGAAGGATGAAAGAACGAAAGAAAGAAGGAAGAAGGAAGGAAAGAAGGAAGAAAGAAAGAAAGAAAGAAAGAAGAAAGAAGGAAGAAAGAAGGAAGAAAGAAAGAACGAAAGAAGAAGAAGGAAGAAAAGAAAGAAAGAAAGAAAGAAAGAAGGAAGAAAGAAGGAAGAAAGAATGAAAGAAGGAAGAAAGAAAGAATG
>CM065706.1:42299693-42312193 GCA_017654935.2 Phymorhynchus buccinoides | reverse complement strand
CTCCCAGAACTTTGTGGCTATCTACTTGTTCAATGTTATTGCCATTAATTTGAAGAGACTGTAAATTTGAATTGAGGTTTTGACGCTTTTGTCTCGTTGTTATGAGCATAAATTTTGTCTTTTGGGGATGCAAACTCATGTGATTAAATTCAGACCATTTAACAAGTTCATCAGCACTAGTTTGTAAAGTATGCAAAACTTGGTCATAACGAGTGTGACTGGTGTGTAATGTAGTGTCGTCAGCGAATAATGCACTCAGGGAACTCAGGATTAGTGGTAGGTCGTTTATGTATATAGTAAACAGTATGGGTCCCAGAACAGAACCTTGCGGTATGCCATACTTAGTTGGTAGACAGGATGAGACAGATCCGTTCGTATTCACTACCTGTTTTCTATCAACTAAAAATGATGACATTAGTTTTATTGTATCATTAGATAGACCATACATTTTAAGTTTTCTGAGAAGGAGTGAGTGATCTATTAGATCGAAAGCCTTGGCAAAATCTACAATAAGGACGCCGGTCAATTCGTTGTTGTTTATATTTGAGAGCCATTTGTCAACGAGAGAAGTGAGAGCTGTATGGCATGAGTGTTTAGGTCTAAAACCAGACTGGCATGGGTGAAATAGTTTAAATCGATCAAAGTGGCCAAGAATGTGGTTTTTTATATGATTTTCTAAAGGTTTGCATAATATAGACACAATTGAAATTGGTCTGTAGTTGGATGGATCAGAACGATCCCCTGATTTAAATATAGGAGTCACTTTAGCAACTTTAAATGCCTTAGGAAATTGACTTTTTGATATACATAAATTATAAACATAAGTTAACGTTTCCGAAATGACAGGGGATGCAAGTTTTAAAATTTTACCGTCAATGCCATCAAGTCCAGTGGTACTGGTTTGCTTCAGTTGGTTAAGTGATGTATAAACCTCATAAGTGGTTAACAGGGGTATGTCTAACTTAGCTGAAATTTCTTTGTTTAAACAATATTCCTCTAAACACTTGAGGTCATTTTCTGCAGATTTGTCAGAATTGATAATGGAACTAGCTATATTGGAAAAATGAGTATTTAGAGTGTCAGGAGATAAATCTTTTATAACAGCATTATTTGCATTTCCATTTCTATTCGTTAGTTGGTTTATAGCTGACCAGATGGATTTACTATCAGCTTTGGAGGAAACTAGGTCTTTGAAATAATGCTTTTTAGATGCTCTTTTTAATGTGGTAACAATATTTCTTTGTAAGCGAGCATCTTCCACTTTTCCTTTATCAAAAAGAGAATCTCTTTCATCCATAGCATGCTGTATATTTTTTGTTAGCCAGGGTTGTTTTGGACTATCTTTAACTCGTTTAGTTTTAAAGGGTGCGTGCTTATCATATACATTTAAGAAACTATGATAAAATATTTCGAAGGCTTCGTCAGGGTTAGAAAATTGATACACATGCGAAATACATGAATTGCTAAGGTCTAACAGAAATAAATCAAGATCAAATTTTGAAAAGTTCCTATATTTTACAAAAGTGTGACAATTTTTGGGGATTTTAACACCTTTTTTAAAGAGAGAGAGAGGGGGGGGGAGAGAGAGAGAGAGAGAGAGGCAGAGACAGAGAGAGAGAGAGGGAGAGAGAGAGAGAGAGAGAGAGGCAGAGAGAGAGAGAGAGAGAGAGAGAGAGAGAGAGAGAGAGAGAGAGAGAGAGAGAGAGAGAGAGAGAGAGAGAGAGAGAGAGAGAGAGAGAGAGATACGGAGAGAGAGAGAGAACGGAGAGAGAGAGAGAGAGAGAGAGAGAGAGAGAGAGAGAGAGAGAGAGAGAGAGACAGAGAGAGAGAGAGAGAGAGAGAGAGAGAGAGAGAGAGAGAGAGAGCAGAGAGAGGGGGGGGCTTTTCTTAATGAGGGAAAAAGACTAGTAAGCTCACACTGGGCCTTGACACATATTTCTCTCAAACAAAAAATGCAAAAAAACCGTCTAATGTTCAAGACAAAAGTAATAAAACATACAAAATAAAGTATTGAACGATTAACTATTAAGAAGAGAGAGAGAGAGAGAGACAGAGAGAGAGAGAGAGAGAGAGAGAGAGAGAGAGAGAGAGAGAGAGAGAGAGAGAGTGTGTGTGTGTGTGTGTGTGTGTGTGTGTGTGTGTGTGTGTGTGTGTGTGTGTGTGTGTGTGTGTGTGTGTGTGTGTTTTGTCTGTCTGTCAATCTCTTGTGTGTGTGTGTGATTGTCTGTCTGTTTGCCTATCTCTTTTGTGCGTGCGTGCGTGCTTGCGTGCGTATGTGTGTCAGTCTGTCTGTCAGTGTGGTCACATCACAGCAAATGAACAACAAATGTCACTCGTTAATAGAAAGTCAGCGCTGACTGTAAACAATGGGAGACAGACAGACAGACAGACAGGCAGAGACTGTCGAGTGTGGTCACAGTAGTTGAACAACTAATAAGGTCACTCGTTCATAATAAATTCCTGCACTGATGGTGAACAATGTGGGGGGAAGAGAGAGAGAGAGAGAGAGAGAGAGAGAGAGAGAGAGAGAGAGAGAGAGAGAGAGAGAGAGAGAGAGAGAGAGAGAGAGAGAGAGAGAGAGAGAGAGGGGGGGAGAGAGAGAGAGGGGGGAGAGAGAGAGAGAGACAGAGAGAGAGGGGAGAGAGAGGGGGGGAGAGAGAGAGAGAGAGAGAGAGAGAGAGAGAGAGAGAGAGAGAGAGATAGAGAGAGAGAGAGAGAGAGAGAGAGAGAGAGAGAGAGAGAGAGAGAGAGAGAGAGAGAGAGAGAGTTTACATAAACTATACAGCATCGCGACCTTTTTTACTTCTTGATTTCCGTTTCCACCATGTCCCTCCGTTCAAACGTTATCGTGCTCACATAGATTGATAGTCAGTCACACAGACAGACAGACAGATGGTCAGGAACAACCAGAAAGCCCTAAAAATATTAACCAGCTTGCCCTTCGCTCACGGCTGGTTAATAACGGGTCAGAAATCAAACGTGAGCCCTGAGGATCAGACTGAGGGAGCAGACACTGATACCTCTCTGCTGATACCAAGTACACCCCTTTTTCTTTGGTTAGTACAGGCATCAGAATAGTCTGAAGTCCAATCCTCTGAACACTGCGATAAATAAATAAAAAGGCCCCTAGGCCCTAGACTAAACAGACAACACTGAAATGAGTTCCCAATCTGACCAAATTGGCAAAATTAACCATTTCACCGCCAGCCATATATCAGCCAAAAATGTCCATGAAATGTACCTGGGTAGAGAACAAAAACCATCTCCAGTATTGGGGATTCTTCTGTGACATGTATATATATGAAATAAGGTCTATTCGTACTTCCCAAAACTAAGACAATAGGGTCTTTGGATAATAGACCCCAATTTGATGCCTTTTAGTGACATAGGTGTTAAATCACTGTGGTGCTAAAATGCGACTTTGGCGGTGAAAGGGTTAATATAGTGAGAAATCACTATAAAATGCTATTTAACAGAAAAGATAACACTGGATAAAAAGCCAAAACCTCTGACAAGAGAAGCCAATCCTCTGTCAGAAATTCTGAAATGAGCAGATCCTCTGACAGTTCTGGTGCCTGTTAATACCTTCACACGTATCAGTTTGTTGTGTCCAACGTTACTGGACCTTTTTTTCTTTCTACGCAGTCGTCTTCATCTTCTTCTATGAGTTTTTCTTCTCGTTATTTGGTTTTCATTAAAATCACTTATATACATATCCGTTTTTTACTTCTTGGCCAGCCAGTAGTAGGGACAGACTTACACCTTTCAGCCCAGTGTCGCCCCAACAGACCAGGCTTTTCCTGATTACAGCACATCCCGTCAGCCACGAACAGACACATTCTCTGTCTCTGTCTCTGCCAACCCCCCCCCCCCCCCCCTCTCTCCCTCTCTCCATCCCTCCCTCCATCTATCACTATCTATCTGTATATCCCTTTCTATCTCCATCTCTCTCTATCTCTCCCATCCTCCCTCCATCTCTCTCTCTTTCTCCCTTCCTCCCTCCATCTCTCTCTCTCTCTCCCTATCTCTCCCTTCCTCCCTCCATCTCTCTCTCTTTCTCCCTTACTCCCTCCATCTCTCTCTCTCTCCCTATCTCTCCCTTCCTCTCTCTCTCTCCCTTCCTCCCTCCATCTCTCTCTCTATATATATATCTCCCTCCCTCAATCTCTCTCTCTCTCTCTCTCTCTCTCTCTCTCTCTCTCTCTCTCTCTCTCTCTCTCTCTCTCTCTCTTTCTTTTCCCCCTTCTCTTTCTACCTACCTACCTACCTCTCTCTCCCTCCCTCCCTCCCTCCCTCCCTTACCAAAGAGGAATGGCATTATTGATGTTGTTTAATCTCAGAATTCTAAGAAAGATTAATCACACGTTAGAACCAAACATCAAAGGAGACAACAGACTCAATAAACCATTAATAAAACTTTCCTTTTTTTTTCAATAAAAAAAATACGACGCCTGCACTTTTAAAGAGGTATCTTTAAAAACACAATTGCTTCTTTCTATACAAGAAAAAACGAAGGAAAATGTTAGCTACAATTCAGCATTCATTCATGAATACATCAATAATACAAACGAGAATTTGTGTTGCAATTGATTACCAGTAAAAAAATATTCTGTACAATTTATTTAGTATTTATTTCCAAATTATGTTTGGTGTTCTTCAAACTTAGATTCTGGCAAAACTAGACTATAACATGTAACAAAATAAGTAAAAGGTAATACGGAAAATCGTAAATGGGATCAAATATTAATTAACATAATACAAAGTAGTTGAAACAAAAACAGATTTTTTAAGAACAAATATTTTTGAAAGACCAGAAAAACCACACATTTCATGCCAATAAAAGAGACAAGCGTTTTATGTGCAGAGAGAGAAAGCGATGTATGACTCAACAACTGTTACAGCTCATTCTTTCTTTTTTGGGTTATTGCCGACCAACTTTCTCTCTGAGCGGGACACGTGACTGTCACAACAGATGTCACTGCCCTGACAATATGTCAGTGTCGGTGTCACACCCTGCTGTCAATCAATCACTGTGTTTTGACGTCATGGCGCTGCCAGCTGACACCGCGACGTTGTTTACATTCGCTGGATTCCTGACACAACACACGAACATTCCTGACACCGGCTATTAGTTACTATAGTAAAGACAATGTGTTGTTTTTTAAAGACGCACCACGTCACGTGTCAAAATCACGGTTTTCACGTGTTTTCCCTCTTATAGCTAGTAAGGAATCTTAAGAAATCTTCCTAGCATAAGAGGGAATGTGACACGTGACGTGCGGGATCTTTAATGGGTTTAAAAAAAAAAAAGAACAGACAAGCATTATATTATTTTAATATGTACAGCTCAACGGTGTTTTTAGAAAGGTTCTACACTTCATCATTTGCACAGAACCACGCACTTGCACTCATACATACATTGAAGCATAAGCACACCATTAACAGTACGCAAGCACGGACAGGAGTACATTACATGATGTATATTTCATGTCGTCATGACACATTTAAGACATCCTTTTTGAGATCTGCAAAGTGATCCGCAAAGCAAACTGACTGTCTTGATTAAGGCCGGGTTCACATTAGACGCGTAAGTTCCGTACGGAAAACCTTAACAAATGGAAGAAAGAAGAATAAAAGTTTACGCATATAGGGGAAATTCGGACACGTGCGCAATCTTTTCCTTTCTTTGTTTCACTTATTTATGGATTGCGCACGGGTTTCCGCGTGGAATATCCGGCCTAAGTTTTCATGGCAGCCCAGCTTTCCAGAAGAGCAGTTGCTTCCTCTGCTCTCAAGCCTCTGCTCTCGGGCCAGTCCACGTTGGACAGGACTGACAAACATCTACGCACACGACAGTTGGAAAGTGACATTTTGTCATCTGAATTATTTCCTCGATTTTAATACTTGACAAAGTCCAGAATAGATACCCGGACGAAATATTGGGTACATTATTTTTATGCTCTTGTTGTGTGTGGGGTTGGGTGTTTTTTAATCGTGATTTGATGTTATATATTTTTTTTAAAGGCATTGCTTTATTTCATAAATCGATATTCTTAATTTTTTAAAAGGTAAAACCACATCATACTTCCAACATAATTATCAAATAACAGTGTTGTTGTTTTTTGGTCAAATCAAAAATAAATACCTCCGAAGTCGGGGTGTGGCTGCCCACGTGGCAGGGTAATCAAAAACGGTCACACACGTAATGTTCCCAGCTGGTGCATGTGTACCATGGTGTTCAAGTGCTTCGGCTGTTGGGATGATCCCTGGAGTCTATAGTATAAGCCAACATCAACAACGACAACAAGTAAATACATTCTTACCGATCCAAACTGTTCAAGCAGAAGACAAATGCCCGTCAGCTCAGGTTTTGACACTCTCGTCATTCCAAGTGTGCTGACGTAGCATGTTCTTCGACCTACGTAACGAACGTTAACCCACAAACTGACTAACCCATTTACACAGAAGACAAGAACAAAGGCCACAATTCCACAGCCTAATTACAAGCCACGCGCCAAACGCACGGCTCTAATGTTGAACCAGACCCGCAACAAGACTTAATTAATGAGAAAGTCTCCCCGTTCATTACACGATGCTTAATTTCACGGTCAGCCTTAATCACAGTCAATCCTGCCAGAAAGAGACGTGACCCACGATCGAGTCCCTTTGGCCTGGTTTGTGACGACTGAAGAACTGACGCGACATGTCAGTCACGGTACACAAACTGATGAAAATGTCACTATATTTATGCTGACAGCCAACACGACTTTGAATAGTCAACACGACTAAATCTTCACAGAATATTAAAAGGAACCCACAAGTCCTGACTGATGGACTGACGCGGCATGCAAGCTGACACAGGGAGACACGTTGGCAGTGACAGACTGACAGGACATGTCACTGGCATTGGCACACAAACTGAAGCTAGGTAAAACATCAAAGACATGGCACACACACACACACTGACACTGGGTGAAATGTCAGTACTGACAGACTTGCATGACACCGGCACACAAACTGACACAGTGTCATGTCAGTATTGACAGACTTGCATGACACCGGCACACAAACTGACACAGTGACAAGTCAGTACTGACAGACTGACACAGCATGACACTGCCATGACATATGAGACAGGGTGAAAATGCCGCTGACAATTCTTAGGTGACTTGTGCTGGCAGGCACTCCTAACAGTCACGCAACAAAGAACAAACATGGTGCACAAACAAATAAATTTTAAAAAACAACCCCATCTAAGTTCTTTCAAGCGAAAAATCCTTTTTGAAGAGGTTGGGTTGCTTGACCCTCCAGTAAAACCAAGTTTATCGATTTTCTATTTTTATTCGCTAACTAAATGACAACCACACAAACACATCCATCAAATGCCCTGTGCATAGCCTACATCCATCCATTAAATTATCTCTCTCTCCCACGCACACACCCCTCTCCCCTCCCCCCCCTATCTCTCTCTCTCTCTGTCTCGCACATGCACGCGCACACAACACACACACACACACACATACACACAAAACACACAATTTATCAAACACACACACACATGCACGCACACAAACAATATACCAAACACACACACACACACGCACGCACGCACACGCGCGCACGCACACGCACACACACACACAATCTATCAAACACACACATATGCACGCATGCATGCGCGCGCGCGCGCACACGCACACACACATCAATCTTAATCATGGACAGCGAGCAATGGCAAAAGGGAGATGGCAGGGGAGGGGAGGGGGGGGGGGGGGGGGGTAATGATCAAATGAGCAAAACTTGTCAGATGTTAAAGACACACTGACGCATCACGATTAAGTCCCTTGGGGTGTTTTTTCTGGGTAGCTGTGACCCACATACAAATTCCCCAACTTCAAACTGAGGCTGCTCTTTAAAATGATGTTTCGTTTTTAATTTGGGGACATATGTATGGGAGTCAAACCTGGTCAAAACCAGATTTCTTACCAGCTATAAGAGGGAAAGCACGTGAAACCCGTGATTTGGACACGTGACCTGGTGGGTCTGTAAGACTTTGCAACCAAACGAAAACAAACCTCACAGGCCCCTGGTTTCCATGAGGAAACAAGAAAAGGAAGGAAGCAATGAAGCTGTAAGGAAATCGGAAATAAACCAAAACCTTTGGACAATCATGTAAAACGCAGTGGTTGGAATCTTTATATTAATACTAATGAGGACAATGTATATAGCGCCCATCCTACTATGTAGGCTACAGGGCGCTTTACACAGAATTGAAATGGAATAAAAACATGAGACAAAAATCCAATAACATCAGCAGACAAAACAATACCGGTCAGACTTCGTTTGGCCGGTAAAAATGCACATAACAATCAGCAACAACTGCTGTGACGACTACTACTACACTACTACTACTACTACTACTACTACTACTACTACTATCACCACTACTACTACTACTTATAGTAGGCCTAATACACGTGTCACACAACTTACCTGTGTTTCTTCGTCTATCATTCATATCACAAGCAGCATAACTAGTTTCCAGTTGACTAACCAAGTGTGGCTGTGTGGGGCAGATGTTTGTCAAGAATGTCATACCTTTATGAATAAGATACAGAAAATATAGAAATGAAAAAAATGCAGACAGTAGGTTAAACGTCAGCTTCTTCAACGCTAAGAGACAGTCTAGCTGTAACATAAGCTATCCTCGCGTTGAATTGATTATATTTCCACATTATTTTAAAGACCCCCCACGTCACGTGTTAAATTCCCTCTTATGCTTGGAAGATTTCTTAAGATTCCTTAACAGCCATAAGAGGGAAAGCACGCGAAAAGTACGATTTTGACACGTGACGTGGTGGGTCTTTAAAACCGTTTACTTTTTTCCTTTGTGCATTTAAATATAGACCAATACGTGCAGGAGAGCTTCAATAACAGCGGGATAAACACCGTCTTGAAACAAAGCTACCTAAGGGATGCGTGTTATGTGGCTTCAGTTCAATACCAAATAATGTTGTTTCAATGTTCAGCTTGGCAGCACATTTTAAACCAGAGTCCACAAACTAACGGATTTGAGCATTCCATATGGCTTGTACCCACGTGTCGTCATATCCGGCCACAAGGAGCGTGCCATATTATGGGAGACCGCCATCTTAGTCAGTAACTTTGTTTGAAAAATGCCAGATCGATGCTGTTTACACACAAATCTGACTAAGATGGCGACACTTCCGTTGGAAGGGTCGAGATGCGCACGCAGGGGGGGGGGGGGGGGGGGGGGGGGCCATAGGCAAGTGAGAAAGAGAAAAAATGTAGGAGAAATTATTGAGCAATGCTACGTACGTGTGAAACATTTATTGATAATTGAAGAATAACATTTCAAAAACGTTTACAATGAAATGGCCTTTCATTGGTGTTTCAAACATACACACACGCACACACGCACGCATACACACACAAGCGCACGCACATGCACACACACACACACACACACACACACACACACACACGTGTACACGCATACCATGCGCACATAGAGAGACGGAGACAGACAGAGACACAGAGAGACACACAGAGAGTGAGAGTCACAAAGACATACTGACACTAACTCACACACACACACACACACACACACACATACACACACACACACACACACACACACACACACACACACACACACACACACACACAATACGCAGAGACGGAAATAAGAGAAAGAGAGAGAGAGAGAGAGAGAGAGAGAGAGAGAGAGAGAGAGAGAGAGAGAGAGAGAGAGAGAGAGAGAGATATGAGAGAGAGAGAGAGAGAGAGAGAGAGAGAGAGAGAGAGAGAGAGAGAGAGAGAGAGAGAGAGAGAGAGAGAGAGAGAGAGAGAGAGAGAGAGAGAGAGAGAGAGAGAGAGAGAGAGGTGTGGCTATATAGTATACACACGACATGCAGAAACAGAGACAGAAATGGAGAAAGAATGAGAGAGTTGAGGAAGAATATAACTTAAAAACCAAACAACCCAAACCCTTACCTGCCAAACCACTACAGACTAAATCAACCACACAGAAACCTATCCCAAAAAACATTCAAACAGAAATCATCCTCTTCTTTTTTTCCTTTTCTTTCTTTCCGAATGAATGAAAGTTGGGATTAACGGCTACAGAGAGCGCATACGAGACGAGCCATCAACCAACCACCACAACCATCACTCAGTGCCCGGAGCAGATCCTGGAGGTACTGAAATATCAGTTGTGATCGTTGTTTGTTTTGTTTCGCGCTATATACCACTTGAGCCACACACGTCACGACTCACGACTCGTGTGTTCTGAGCAATCCACACCATAGTGAGTAACCTGAAGTCATTCGCCCCCCTGCTATGCGACACCCTGTCATGTACACAACCGATCGATCACGTTTTAGAACATTTACGCAACTTTCACTTCGCGCGTTCGCAATGGCTTATCACCAACAGTCCATCTTGTGCCTCCGTCCAGAAATCAATCACACTTCAGTAAATGTATGCAACATTCATTGGATCAAAATGGCCTATCAGTATCACTGCTGTTACACGTGACTTTCAATCTTTCTTCTCTCTGTCAATTTATGCAAAGTGACTTCGCAAGTAACAAATATCCTATCACTGCTGTTAGTGATAAATCTCTTTCCTCAGTCAAGCGATCACATTTTTAGTCAATTTATGAACAGTGACTCGCAAGTAACAAATGTCCTATCACTGCTGTTACACGTGATATTCAATCTCTTTCCTCAGTCAAGAAATCGATCACATTTTTAGTCAATTTATGCAACAGTGACTTCGCAAGTAACAAATGTCCTATCACTGCTGTTACACGTGATATTCAATCTCTTTCCTCAGTCAAGAAATCGATCACATTTTTAGTCAATTTATGCAACAGTGACTTCGCAAGTAACAAATGTCCTATCACTGCTGTTACACGTGATATTCAATCTCTTTCCTCAGTCAAGAAATCGATCACATTTTTAGTCAATTTATGCAACATTAATGTCACAAATTCGCAATGGCCTATCACTTACTACTACGCACGACTGTTAAGTCCTCTCGCGGGCTTGTTGTCCTTATGTGTACATTAGTCTAAAATGACACAGTTTCTGCTTTCTTTTTGGGGGGTATTTGTTGCAAGCATTTATTTCATTACTCGCCATGTTACATGACCACACAAAATTCGAAGCCATTCTACCCACTGGTTCATGAGATACAGCTCGGACATGAAGGAAGGAAATTTCGGTTTTGTGAGTCTTCCTTGGCGGAGGTTTGCACCGATGGTTAAAAATTCAGGATCTGAATAGGTTGTGACATGCTGATCAAGAATATATATGGCTCTGGGAGACCCTAGGCTTATTGTAGTTTATGGTATCCGCGAGAGGACAAATGCCCGCGAAAGGACTTAACACGCGACTTTCAATCTTTTTCCTCAGTCAAGAAATCAATCAATCATGTTTTAGTCAATGATCTATGCACCGTTCACATTTCCGGCACAAAGTAGTCTATCACTTTTGCCGTACGGTGCCTCTCTTTCCAATCTGGAAGTCAATCGTTACGTTAGTTTTAATACATGCACCGTTCATGTTTCAAGCACCCAAAGGTTATATATTATACTCAGTACTACTACATACATGCTACCTTTTAGTAGACTGTTTTGCCCTCTCAAGAAATCGATCACATTTCAGTTGTATGCATCGTTCAGTTTTCGCTATGACACTACAAACACTACACACTAATATCAAACACAATGTTTTTCACAGTTCGGTTTTTCAAACACCAAAAGGCCCTATGCCTAGAAGCACTACACACTAATATCAAACAATTACACGAAACTACCCGAATCTTTCTTTCCCAGGAAGTTCTGTTGCAGTAGATAAAGAAGGAAGTAAATATTCAACACTTTAATGTATAATTAGGCCGTGTACACACATAAGCGGATATTCCATGCAGAAACCCGTGCGCAATCCATAAGTGAAACATAGAAGGGAACAGATTTGCGCACATGTCCGAATTTCCCCTATATGCGTAAACTTTTATCCTTCTTTCTTCCACTTATTTAGGGTTTTCCGTGCGGAACTTACGCGTCTGATGTGAACTGGGCCTAAAGCGACACAGAAAAGGGGGTTAGGTTTACAGCTTAACTTTGAATCGTCAATACACAATGTGTTATACCTTTGACAGAGTTAACAAGACGAACTCGATTTTCATTTGTATGTCAATCAACGTGGCCCTTAATAATACGTTCTCTTCAGATGATACAAACACACATGTGCACATGAATGCATACACTAAAAATACAGTCACACACACAAACACACACGTGGGAGCGCGCAAGTACACACAAGCACGCACACACACGCACACACACACACACACACACACACACACACACACACACACACACACACACACACACACACACACACACACACACACACACTCAAACACACACACACACATGCACGCGCAAATACACATAAGCATACACATAC
>CM065706.1:42284693-42287193 GCA_017654935.2 Phymorhynchus buccinoides | reverse complement strand
AAAGATGGTGGGAACGATCTTGGAGGCAATGCCCGGAGGCACTGCAACTCCAGGAAAGTCCCGAATTTTTAACGATACAGATGTATGTTTTTTTGCTACAAGAGAGACGACAATGGGGCTTTACACTAGTCCTTGCCGACACCAAAGGGCAATAACAATAGGCCTGAACTGCCTATGCCACCTAGAGACGAGTCAGGGACAGATACTTTTCTGTGGCTACAAACTACTACTTCATGACAGGCAAGGACGATAATCTTATAATGTAGGTGGCGCACGCGTCTCAGTGCACGAGACAGGGACAGAGAATTTTCAGTACAGTGGAACCTCCCTTATACGACCTTCAAAAATCATCCAAAATGAGGTCTTATAATGGAGGGGTCTTATGAGGGAGGTACTTTTAATACTTACAAAGAAGGGCAATGTCTCAGAGAAGTAGGTCTTATGTGGGAGGGCGTCTTATAATGGGAGGTCTTTAAGGGAGGTTCCACTGTATAAAGCCTCATTGGTAGTGAACGTAAGAGACTGGGCGGAACGGGAACAGGGCGAAATGACACGGGTTGACGGAGCGAAACGGCCCTGCCACTGCGGGGTGGATGAAGTGTCGTTTCGCCCTGACAGAGCGACAAAAAATAACCCAGGTCGAAACGGTACCTACCCCCCCCCCCCCCCCCCCACACACACACACAAGGGGTGGGGTGTGGGGTGGGGGGAGAGACAATCCACACAGACATGGAAAGACCCAGAGTTTAAGACAAACACCAACACGGATCATAAATACACAGAAAATTTTACACACGGTTAGAGAACTCTGCAAGGTAGTTGTACAGGCACTAAACCATTACTCGGTAGTCAAGCAGTGCGGTGCTGGTAGGGGAAATCAATTGACACACAATGACAGTCGACTATATCAAAGACTGTCTGTACATACTGTATTAGTGTATAGCCAGTCCATACAAAGAGAAGAAAAGAATAAATTAGTGCACAGACACACTCACAAAAACTCTCTCAAACTTCTCTCTCTCTCTCTCTCTCTCTCTCTCTCATCTCTTCTCTCTCTCTCTCTCTCTCTCTCTCTCTCTCTCTCACACACACACACACACACACACACACACACACACACACACAACCAGAGAGAGACAGACACACAGCACGCACGCACACGCACGCACGCAGACGCACACACACAGACAGCCACACACCAGAGTAGGTACACACACAGAGAGAGAGAGAGAGAGAGATTGAGAGAGAGACAGAGAGAGAGAGAGAGAGAGAGAGAAGAGAGAGAGAGAGAGAGAGAGAGAGAGAGAGAGAGAGAGAGAGAGAGAGAGAGAGACAGTCAGAGAGACAGAGAGAGACAGAGAGAGAGAGAGAGAGAGACAGAGACACACAGAGAGACAGAGAGACACAGAGAGACAGACACAGAGAAAGACACAAACACAGACAGAAGGACAGAGAGACAGAGAGACAGAGACAGAGAGACACAACACTTGGTCACACAGAGAGAGACATAGAGAGAGAGACAGAGTGAGAGAGAGACAGAGACAGATTGCGGAACCAGGGACGGTATTCATGTCGAGATAGCATGAGAGCATGATGCTAACTTAGAAGCTCTTCCAATGTCCTAGAGGATTTAATAGGACAGAGAAGTTAGCATCAGAGAGCTATCTCAACATGCGACCGTCCAGGGTCATTTAGACATGCATAAAAGAAATTGGATAGACAGGAATGGGGTGCAGTCTCAATTTCAACAAGTGCAACGCCGAGCGGCTGCAAAGTCCCCTCGCAGCAACGCCGAGCTACTCCGAAATCGGAATGTGTCGACTGTACACATACATAAAAACGCATCAAAACAGCACGTAACTACATAAAAACGCATCAAAACAGCACGTAACTGAATAGTTTTTTTATATATAGCCTTGGGGTTCGGACCCGTGATTTGAGCGCGCGCGATCATGCGCACACGCGCGCACAGAAAAATTCATGACAACTGTGTTATAGACCATTCATCAAGAAATGTGAAAAAAACTGCATTAAAATACATGCAAAACTTCGCGAGATATTAGCGATTATGTGTTTCGGGGTTTGAACCCCGTAACTGGCGCGACCTTGACCTTAATGTAAAACTAAATACATCAGTGGATAGCTTGCATCTTGGCAAACTAGTATACCAAATTTGATGATGATAGACTGAATAGTTTTTGAGAAAAACGGACGAATAGCCGGACGGACGGAGGCACGCCGGACGGACACCGGACGGACGGACGAGACAAAAACAATAGCTCCCCGAACCTTCGGCTCGGGGACTAATAAAAAGCATGTATTCAAGTTACATACAAACACCCACGCCATTACCGTAGGTCCATGCAAGCCCACCCCCACCCCACCCCAAAAATAGGGGGTACTGCGAAAGCAAGGACATTCAGACTGCACAGCTGAGTGGTTTTCAGTGCTGCAGTTTGTGTGTCAGCAACCTCTTGAGGACAAAGACTGCATAGACTGG
>CM065706.1:42277193-42279693 GCA_017654935.2 Phymorhynchus buccinoides | reverse complement strand
ACCCTCCAATGACGAAAGAGGTAGCGACCTGTCTGGCCCTTCTCTGTCGATAAACGTGTGGATGAGGGAGTGACCCCACGACCACACCCTTTTGTATCTATAGATCTATGTACGCCAGTCCGTCGTTTCCGACCATGACTGCCAGAGAGCAGAGGGGGGTAGGGGGCAGTTGTTAGGCATTAGGTACTTTACAGTCACAGAGGCATCTCTGTGAAAATCGGGTTGCTCCCACCTGGAGAGCGCGTCGCAGCTAGAGGCGCGCCACCCATTTTATAAAAAAAATGCATGTGTGACTGATGAGGAAGGAAAAGGGGGGTGTGGGGGGTGTAAATTTTGACCAAACGACAACTTTTTCGTTGCCACTGGGTTTAACGTGTGCTAAGTGCATGGGCACACGGGACCTCGGTTTATCGTCTCATCCGAAAGACTCCACATTCAGACCATAAGGCCTAGTGCAAAGTGAGAGGAAAAATCCCCTGCACCCAGGTTCGAACTCGGGTTTACTTGACACGAAGCGAACGCGTTACCACTGTGCCACTATTATACACCTAGTTATTCCGGCGGGCTGGGCTAAAATTGGTCTATTTTGGAGAAACCTTGCGCCCTATACATCCCCCCCCCCCCTCTCTCTCTCTCTCTCTCTCTCTCTCTCTCTCTCTCTCTCTCTCTCTCTCTCTCTCTCTCGGCGAAAGGGATGTGAGGGCAGATGGCGTTGGTGGTTGTGGAAGGTCCCCAATGGCCGGCCAACCAACCTCTCGATCTGTAGCAGTAAGAGTCGATGCAAATGTCCCCTAGTTGGAGAATCCTTGTCTTCCACAAAAGACAGCACTCCCTCCCTCGCTGTAGAAAATAATGTCTTGTATAGCTCTCATCTACTCTGACTTGGCCCCTTACTGTTGCGGGCTAATATCAAGCAGTGATAAAAGGTTGTTTGAGTTTAAAGGAGAGTTTAAAGGGGCACCCTGACGGATGTGGTTTTGTAAGAAACACGTCGAGATCACCAGAAAGACAGCCTTTTCAAGGATCGGAACACTCACTTTGCTCTGGTTTCCTAGAAATCAAACCGTCAAAACGGCGATTCCTCCTTGGCGGAGATGCCGGATAGAGAACCCATTTTGGACGGGGTGGGTGGAGGCCACTCAGAGTGGAACTATTTTCCTTTGTTGTGAGCGAAACTCCTTTTGGTAAACTGTAAAAATAAAAAAATGGTTGCATTGTGGAAATTTCGTGATTTGGTCTAAGCGACTCAGGCGGCCTTTAGAAATGAGAAGGCACACTGAAAGAATTTGACTTCCAGCACCTCCGCCAAGGAGGAATCGCCGATTTGACGGTTTGATTTGTAAGAAACCGGAGCAAAGTGAGTGTTGCGATCTCTGTAAAGGGTTTTTTCCTGGTGATCTCGACGTGTTTCTTGCAAAACCTCATCCGTCAGGGTGGCCCTTTATAGGGGACACACGATCTATTACGGGACTGACAATACTGACGATGATAACGAAGGTCCTTCCTATCTAACTCTCCCAAGCCTCTATAGACGTGATAACAAGTTTGCACAGTAGAGACCAGGGCTTCTGAAAACGTAGAGATTGTGCATATTTACGCACTAGACGCACTGTCTTCTTTGGGGCAGCAAAGTTGTAGTCTAGACACCCCTTCCATGTTCACGACTCTCGATCTCAAAGTCTGCATCTATCGGTTTGATGAAAATAACCAAAGTTGTTGATTCATGTTCACGACTCTCGATCTCAAAGTCTGCATCTTTCAGCTTGATGAAAATAACCAAAGTTGTTGATTGGACAGCCCTTTCAAGTTCGCCACGCTCGATCTCAAAGTCTACATCTTTCAGTCTGATGAAAATAACCAAAGTTGTTGATTCATGTTCACGACTCTCGATCTCAAAGTCTGCATCTCTCAGTCTGATGAAAATAACGCTAGGCTGATAATAATTGATCCCAACTCGACCCATTTCTAGAGAATGGCAGAACCTATAAACTTTAATAGGTGATACCTAGGGTATCAAGTAAACCCGAGTTCGAACCTGGGTACAGGGGATTTTTCCTCTCACTTTACACTAGGCCTTACGGTCTGAACGTGGAGTCTTTCGGATGAGACGATAAACCGAGGTCCCGAGGTCCCGAGGCTCATGCCTGACAAAAGTCACAATCGGATGGCATTGGGGTCGATGCCCCACATGGCCGAAAGGCCAAAGAGGGCGTGAAACATTATTTCTTCATTGGGGTCGAATCGTATGCAGTGTGTCTTGTCACTTAAATGTGAACTGTCGATGATCCGCTATCAATAACATTCCCTCACCTGCTCACCCCAGTCCCTCGGTTATCAGCGTGTGTTGCGCTTGCACTGTATCGTCTGCTGGAGAAATAAAAGGGGTAGGTCCGGATGTGGATGATAAAAGCAGGTGGAAAGCTTGATCCGGTGAGCAGGGTTTGATCTTTCAACCCTCATACTATGGTTATCAGTTCATTGAAAGAAGGGTTGGGTTGTA
>CM065706.1:42259693-42269693 GCA_017654935.2 Phymorhynchus buccinoides | reverse complement strand
ACACACACACCACACACACACACACACACACACACACACACATGGGTGTTCCTGGGAAATTTCAGAAATCCTGCAAGGCAGGGTTCAGGGGCCGCCCACTTAACAACTTGACTTAAACAATCCTAAAAATATAAAGTTCCTGGTAAAGGCATGTACACATTTATCTGTATTCATTTCTTTTATATTCTACACTAATGCAAGAAACCGACAAAACGTTTATAAATAGGAAATTCATAGCTTCTCAAATTCTCATAATCCAGCGACGCCGGCTCCAGGCAATAAGAACAGCCTGCATTTCAGGACATCCTGAAAGCAGGAGCACCCATGCACACACACACACACACACACACACACACACACACACACACACACACACACACACACACACACACACACACACAAATGATAGCATACAGTCTACTCTAAGGAGAGACAGAGGACTTAAAAGGTTTAGATGGAAAGAAGCTTTGTTTAGCTTATATTCCTTTATCATCAATAAAGATCATTTTGACTTGACTTGTATTGTATGCCTGCTTGTTGTTTCCGACTATGACAGCCAGATACTGAGATAGTACTTATTAGAGGAGAAGCCTTACCCAGGGTACATCCTAACTCTCTCACTCTCAGCCAAAGTGGTTTGACAGATGGCATTGGAGAAGGTCCCCATAGCCGGCATAGGTCAACCAGCCCATTTGGCTGCAGTGGAGTAGAGCCAGTGCAAATGACCCAGTAGTTTGATAGTCAAGGTGATACTATAGTCATCCACCAAAACAAAACCCTAAGCTGTACCATCGATATTCCAATGACACTGTTGAGAAGAAGAAACAAACCATGTTACTGCACAGCTCTCACTTATCATTGTCCCCTGCAAAAACTGGCCAATGTCAACCAGTGACGAGAATGGGAATACAACATGTCTCTAACTCAACGGACAAGCAGCAGTGGACAATTGGCCACTGGAGCATTATGACTATCGCTGAGTTGTAGTCTCCACACATGGATGAGAACAACAGAGCTCGGTGGTCAAGCCTGTTTGTTCAGGTGTTACATGATACAGCTATGGTCTTTGGGCTCACTGAATGGCTAAAGCACCAAATCTTATACTTTGGCCATGTGCCAATGTGGGCTTAGTCATCACAATGTAGAATAAAGGGGTGCTGACGAGCATGGCAACAAGTCCTGGGTATTTTTCCTCTCACTCTGCACTAGGCCTTGCGGTATGAACGTGGGGTCTTTCGGATGAGACGATAAACCGAGGTCCTGTGTGCCCATGCACATAGTACATGTCAAACCCAGTGGCAACAAAACAGTTGTCATTTGGTCAAAAATTACCCCCACCCCCTTTCCTTCCTCATCAGTCACACAAAAGTCGCATGCAAATAAAAACATTTTAAAATAGGTGGCTCGTCTCTGGCTGCGACGCGCTCTCCATGTGGGACTAGGAGCAACCCGAATTACACAGAGACGCATCTGTGATTATAAACTAAGTACCAACAAATACCCAAAATACCAAGTCCTCCCATGCCACTGTTCTCTTGTCCTTATCTGCCCTTTCACCGTAAATAACCAAATCCTCTCACTTCCCTGCAGGGAAGGCCAAAGGGACACTGACCAGGGGGTGAGGGACCCCCATTTAGGGGTCTATGAAGTACTATAATCCTAAAGGACACTCTAACCATTGAATCCTCTCACTTCCCTGCAGGGAAGGCCAAAGGGACACTGACCAGGGGGTGAGGGACCCCCAATTAGGGGTCTATGAAGTACTATAATCCTAAAGGACACTCTAACCATTGAATCCTCTCACTTCCCTGCAGGGAAGGGACACTGACCAGGGGGTGGGGGACCCCCATTTAGGGGTCTATAGTATGAAGTATTATAATCCTAAAGGACACTCTAATCAAAGCCTCTCACTTCCATGCAGGGAACGGACACTGACCAGGGGGTAAGGGACCCCCATTTAGGGGTCTATGAAGTACTGTAATCCTAAAAGACACTCTAATCAAAGCCTCTCACTTCCATGCAAGGAAGGGACACTGACCAGGGGGTAAGGGACCCCCATTTAGGGGTCTATTAAGTACTATAATCCTAAAACAGTAAAAGACACTCTAATCAAATCCTCTCACTTCCATGCAAGGAAGGGACACTGACCAGGGGGTAAGGGACCCCCATTTAGGGGTCTATTAAGTACTATAATCCTAAAGGACACTCTAACCTATTGAATCCTCTCACTTCCATGCAAGGAAGGGACACTGACCAGGGGGTAAGGGACCCCCATTTAGGGGTCTATTAAGTACTATAATCCTAAAAGACACTCTAGTCTAATCAAAGCCTCTCACTTCCATGCAGGGAAGGGACACTGACCAGGGCCAGGGGGTGAGGGACCCCCATTTAGGGGTCTATTAAGTACTATAATCCTAAAAGACACTCTAAATCTAATCAAAGCCTCTCACTTCCATGCAGGGAAGGGACACTGACCAGGGGGTGAGGGACCCCCATTTAGGGGTCTATTAAGTACTATAATCCTGTGTGTGTGTGTGTCTGTGTGTGTGTGTATGTGGTGTGTGTGTGTGTGTGTGTGTGTGTGTGTGTGTGTGTGTGTGTGTGTGTGTGTGTGTTTGTGCATGTGCGTGCACGCGCACACATGTATGCGTCCAGTGACATTCTGAAAATCTTTGTCAAGCTACTCATCAAGTGCACTTGAAATGAATTTATTCTTTATACTAATTAAGCATTCGCAATGTCATTGGGACCCCCTATCCCTCCTCGAGGACCCTCTAATTCTAAACGGTAAGGAGTCCCTGGGACTCCTTGTTTTGCAGGACAATTGCCTGACACTAACAGTAAAGTGGTTCACAAAGATGCAAAGTCAAGGGTCAAGGTTACCCAGCCACCAACTGACCAAGGTCATTCTTAGTTCAAAGTTCCCTTTCCTTTTAGTTTTAGCTAAGTTTAAGTTAAACTAAGCAATTGTTTTATTAATCAAAATATGGGACTGTAAGTGTAATGCTAACAGCAAATATTTTCAAGAAAGATATATATGGGTAGGATAAAAAATATTGATAAGAAACTTGAGGCCAATAATTAAGGTCAAGGTAAAAAAAAAAAAGATATTATAAAAATACAGTTTAACTTAAGTATACATGACAGTTACTCGGAGGGACACTTTTGCTTCAGGTAAGAAACCATCATACAATATTGTACATAATTTATGACCCAGCACCACGAAAGGGACATTCAATTATGGGTATTTTCGTGCTCTCTGACATCTCATCTTTCATATTTATAAGGGACAATCCTTGTTATGGTCTCTAAATACTCCCAAAAGTGCTTTTAAATGAGTAGGTTGATGCATTTTCTTCAGCTAGGCTAAACTTTAGACTGTGATTTATCAAAATGGCAGACAGTCACCCTACCAATGCTTACAACTCTAAAACGGAAAACATTACAAGAATGGATCATTTGAAAGAGAATTGTCTGGTTTTCAGCTGTTAGAATGGTCATTTTGACACTTAATGCCCCTTTCGTGGTAGTAGGTCACATTTATTTTGCATAGTCTGTTAGTCACGATAGTGGTTCACAAGATAATGAATGTATTATTACTATATTAGACAAACAATCAACAAAAGATAATGAATGTATTATTACTATATTAGACAAACAATCAACAAAAGATAATGAATGTATTATTACTATATTAGACAAACAATCAACAAAAGATAATGAATGTATTATTACTATATTAGACAATCAACAAAAGATAATGAATGTATTATTACTATATTAGACAAACAATCAACAAAAGATAATGAATGTATTATTACTATATTAGACAAACAATCAACAAAAGATAATGAATGTATTATTACTATATTAGACAAACAATCAACAAAAGATAATGAATGTATTATTACTATATTAGACAAACAATCAACAAAAGCAAAACAGAGCAAGTACAAAAAAATTGAAAAAAAGAAGAAGAAAAACCCATGAGAAGAAAAGAACAAAAGGACAAAAACGAAACATACGCAAACAGTCACAATATCCCACCACACCGCATAGAGGCAGAGGGCTAATGAATGGGTCAGTAACTGACCAAATGTTTTCTCTGGGTTTAGTCCTCACAACAGTAGTACAGAATGGATGAATGGATGGTTACCCAATATCTTTCCACTGTCCACTTCTTCAAAGTCATTCCAAACAAGTCTTCTACCAGTACAGTGGAATCTCCCTTATAAGACCTCCCTTTATAAGACTCCCTCCCATATAAGACCTACTTCTCTGAAACATTGCCCTTCTTCAGAGATCAATCTTGTCACTGGACATCATAGGTCATTTTCAAGACCAGTTCGATGAAAATATAATAGGTCATTTTCATAAAACAATAAGTCATAATGTAAAAAAAAAAAAAAAAAAGGAAATACAACTTGAATGCAACAAAAACTCTTTTCTATGACACTCTGTTGCAGTCAGTCACATAGGTTCACAGACTGCATGTTCAAGGAATGACATGAGAAAACTGTTTTCTATGACACTCTGTTGCAATCAGTCACATAGTTTCACAGACTGCATGTTCAAGGATGACATGAGAAAACTGTTTTCTATGACACTCTGTTGCAGTCAATCACATAGTTTGACAAACTGCATGTTCAAAGACTTGAGAAAAGGTTTTTTTTAATACTTTTTTTTTGCATGAGAAAAGTTAACTAGTACAGTACTATGCAATGTAAAGTAATAATAGGGTAATTATTTTTAGTCTATTGTTCCACCAAAGTCAATCTGATCATTATGGAATCAGTTGCAGCGCACATCAAAATCCATAAAGTTGCTAACAGACACAAAGTAAACATAATAAGTCATGTGACCTCTTGCCTGCAAAAACACTAGGTCATTTCAAATTTGTATCAGTCAGTGACTGATGACCGGTGCTAGGAATGACCCCTGCTTCTCTGTAAGTATTAAAATTACCTCCTTTATAATATAAGACCCCTCCATTATAAGACCTGATTTGGGATTATTTTTGAAGGTCTTATAAGTTATAAGGGAGGTTCCACTGCCTGTGCCTAAACCTGGATGAGGGGAAACAAAGGGAAGGGAGATCTATGTTTTGGTTTACAACGATACTTTTTTAAATTTTACTGACATATAATATATATACATCAGAGCTGAGTGGATCTAAAATATTAAACAGCTCAGATAGAAATAGTGTGTTCTCTGTTATCTATCAAAAAAGTATCATTAGTCATTTGTTCATGATACAAATGTTCATTTGTATTAAATTGTAAATGTTTACAGTATTACTGGCAGCCAAAAATTAACATTGATTAGTGATTGAAATGTTCATTTAGATATTTTTAAAAGAAGCAAATAACAAAAATAATTTTAAAATCTTAATTGGTTGCTGAGATATGGCATCTAAAAGTTTGTGTGTGTGTGTGTGTTAATCTGTGTGTGACTGTATGACTGTGTCAGAGTGTGTGTGTGTGTGTGTGTGTGTGTGTGTGTGTGTGTGTGTGTGTGTGTGTGTGTGTGTGTGTGTGTGTGTGTGTGTGTGTGTGTGTGTGTGTGTGTGTGTGTGTGTGTGTGTGTGTGTGTGTGTGTGTGTGTGTGTGTGTGTGTGTGTGTGTGTGTGTGTGTGTGTGTGTGTGTGTGTGTGTGTATGTATGTGTGTGTGTGAGTGTGTGCTCGCACATGTATTACGTTCAAATTCTGACCCTCTATCTCTCCAGATCCCGATGTATTTAAGCTTTCAACTGTCAGTCTGTGCTCTTTTGCTGTTTCAGGACCAACCTCCTGGAACAAATTTCCTCTTTCCCTCCGTCAGCGACCAACCCTCTCTGCTTTCAAATAAAACCTCAAAGCCCACCTGTTTCCCCGTCATTGAAGCTAAAATGTTCTCTCTTTCCCTCCTCTTTCTTCCCTTTAGCCTACATCAATACATGTACGTCTTATTATCTTCTTAACTTTGTGCATCCATGTCAAGTGTCTCTGTTTGAATGTGCTGTGAAAGTTCAACGTGTGTGTGTGTGTGTGTGTGTGTGTGTGTGTGTGTGTGTGTGTGTGTGTGTGTGTGCGTGTGTGTGTGTGCGTGTGCGCTTCGATTTGATTTCTAACAAGAATTAGTGTCGCATAAATACTGTATGTTGTTGTTTGTGGTGTGTGTGTGTGTGTGTGTGTGTGTGTGTGTGTGTGTGTGTGTGTGTGTGTGTGTGTTTGTCTGTCTGTCTGTATGTGTGAGTGTGTGTGTCTGTGTATATCATGTGTCACTGTGTGTGTCACTAATGTGTGTAATGTCACAGTGTATAAGTCTGTCTGTCACTCTGTGTATACATGTGTGTACTGTAAGCATTAGGCCTACATACTTAGTTCCCATTGGCATTATTTTGTTCTTGTGCTTCATGGTTACTAATACAGTGGATTCCTGATAACTCAAAAACACTGGATAACTCACAATCGCGTTCTGGTCCCACTCCCAGTTTAATCATCTTTATGCCAAAAGGTCTTTTTAACTCAAAATATTGGCTATACATCTCAAAACAAAATTTAAGTCCCTACAATTTTGAATTAAGTGATTTTCACTGTGTAGTACTGGTAATAGTAATACATGGATGAATTCCTAAAGAAACTAATTTACTTCAAAGTTCAACACCCACTAGAGAATAAACTGTCCTGCTTTCCTTGCCACTTCTCACACTAGGGGATCACCGACTGCTGTGAGCACTGTGAGCAATTTATATGTTGACAAATCATGAACAAGTTGGGGTGGGGGTGGGGTTAAGTTTCGATTTTTAACCATTTTTATGAAGATGCATTAATTGCATGTTATTTGAAATGTATTTAATAATAATAATAATAATTCATATTTGTTATAGGGCTTATTCTTGCTTTGGGATCTAGGCACTTTACATAACATTATTCACATTGATTAAGAAGATCTATAACATTAAGAAATATCAATTATATTATACTGTATGGTCAAGATATTGTTTAAAACTTAAAGATGCAATACTATATTGAATATAAGTACTGAACTCTGACGTCAAAAAATTAAGCTTGTAAAACAATTATTCAAAGTAAAATTTTTTTTTTTTTTTTTTTAGAGAAAAAAAAGTAATTTTTACTTCTATATTTTTCATTATGATTCTCAAAGAAATACTATATCACGAATGAATCGCCCAGTCCCTGTCTTGTGAATTTCAAGTAAGAAAAAAAAAGTTGAAAGTTCACTGGCTGAACACTATAACTAGAATTTAGTATAAGAGCTTTTCCTTTTCTATATTTTTTCTTTCTCTTGTCACATTTCTAAACTGTGTACATTTACTTCTACAGTGGAACCTCCCTTATAAGAACTCCCATTATAAGACTTAGACTCCCTCCTACATAAGGCCTACTTCCCTGAGACATTGCCCTTCTTTGTAAGTATTAAAATTACCTCCCTTATAAGACCCCTCCCTTATATTATAATAAGACTCCTTTTGGATGATTTTAGTAGTACACATCTGTGTTGTTAAAAATTCGGGACTTTACTGGTGTTGCACTGCCTCAGGGCATTGCCTCCAGAATCGTTCCCACAATCTTTATATCTATTAATTAACATTAATTTAATGTCCCATATGTGTCTGTTCCAGCCCGGAGGACGTTAAACAGATTTTCATCATGATTTTTGAAGGTCTTATAAGGGAGGTTCCACTGTATAGACCTATGAAGAAGTTGGTCATCACGGATCACCATAGAATTATAGAAGAAAGTCTGTCGCAGTCAAAAGTGTAGCTCGTGCAAATCTGCCGCTCGCTACTATGAGAGTCTGTATTTGCGACATTGAGCATGAACCACAGATTTCACTTTTTTGGGTTAGGGTTAGGGTTAGGTTAGGGTTAGGTAAATGGTTCAAGTAAAGAAAGAGTGAAATTTGTGGTTGTCGCTTTTGACTGCGACAGTGCAAATCTGCCACTCGCTACTATGAGAGTCTGTATTTGCGACAACCACAAATTTCACTCTTTCACTTTTTTGTAGGGTTAGGGATAGGGTTAGGGTTAGGGTTAGGTAAATGGTTCAAGTAAAGAAACTTTCTGTGTGAAATTTGTGGTTGTCGCAAGCGGCAGATTTGCACGAGCTACACTTTTGACTGCGACATGCACGAGCTACACTTTTGACTGCGACAGACAGGCACTACACTCAATGTTTCTATCTACACTGTGCTTTGTTCACACTTGTAAATAATCCCCTAACGATCCCAGACAAGCCCGGGCAACCTGGGTTGGATTCAGGCCAACGCGGGAGCAGCATCAACAAAAACAGCTGCTGAGCAGACGACGGCCATGAAACCCTTCACCAGTGACCATCAACGCACACCAGTGAACAACAAAAAACACGCTTCCTACCTTAATTCTCTTCGTTTCCCTTTCGCTCACGACACCAGTAGATCCCTTGTGATGCCTAGACATTGTAATTCCGACACAAATGCTCACTTTCAGCTAGCATCTTTGTTTTAATTCGAAGAAGATCGGTGCCCATCTTTCGAGACGATCGTTTTCGCTGCTTTGTTATTTTCTCTGAAGGAAAACTGCCGAATGAGCATAAGTTTATAACCAAACGAGAAGCGAGCCGTTCAGGGATGAGGCAAGTAGCGTTGGGTGCATGCGTCAAAACAGTTCTTATGTGGAAAGAATGTCCTTAACACGCAAAAAAATGTGTAGAAAACGTCTTAACCCTTTCACCGCCAAAGTCGCATTTTAGCACCACAGTGATTTAACACCTATGTCACTAAAAGGCATCAAATTGGGGTCTATTATCCAAAGACCCTATTGTCTTTGTTTTGGGAAGTAAGGATAGACCTTATTTCATATATGTCACAGAAGAATCCCCAATACTGCAGATGGATTTTGTTCTCTACCCAGGTAAATTTAATGGAAATGTTTGGATTAAATATGACTGGCGGTGAAAGGGTTAAGGTTATTTTGTTGAATTGTTGAGTAATCTGAAGCCTAGTTTTTCATCCACCATTTTAAAAAGAAATGCAACTAACTGGCAAACAAAATATTAAACACGTCAAAAGGAAAACCAGCATAATTTTTTTATGGTCAGAATTATTTTCTTTATTTGTGTGTGTGTGTGTGTGTGTGTGTGTGTGTGTGTGTGTGTGTGTGTGTGTGTGTGTGTGTGTGTGTGTGTGTGTGTGTGTGTGTGTGTGTGTGTGTGTGTTGTTATATGATTGTGACAATTGGGGATATGAAAATGTTGATATGTTAGGAAAGTTACAGTTACGTTTCTTAAAATATTTGTTTAGAGTAAATAAAACTACAATGACTTCTATGATTTATGGTGAAACTGGAATGTATCCTCTGTCTTTACTTGTTAAAACAAGAATGATAAGGTTCTGGGCTGATTTGGTTAATAATGATTCTAAAACATATTCTAGCAAATTGTATAATATTTTACATGAACTGTATGTAAAGGGTCTTTTTGTTTCACCGTGGCTTGCTAATGTTAAAAGTATTTTAATTGAAACTGGTTTTGATTGTGTTTGGGAATCCCAATCATTCTCGAGTAAAACTAACTTATGCAAGTGTGTTAAACAAGAATTACAAAATAACTATATTCGTGACTGGCGTAATTCTCTTGAGAACAGTAGTAAATGCTTATGTTATAAACATTTTAAGACAGACTTGGAAGGGAACATTATATTTCAACCTTACCAGATGTTTATGTTATATCTTTATTCAAGTTTCGATGCAGCAATCATAAATTGCCTATTGAAGTTGGAAGACATTATAATGTTCCAAGAGAATTACGTATTTGTCGTAATTGCGAAATGGGCGAGATAGGAGACGAATTTCATTGTATAATGGAATGTCCAAAATACAATGAACTTCGTGAAAAATATATGTTCCTAAAACATTTCTGAAACCCAAATCCGTTTTCAATTTCTGTAGCATGTTTCAAAAAGGACGACGTATATGTTTAAATTTAAGTAAATTTCTAAAATTTGGAAAGATAATTTAAA
>CM065706.1:42239693-42242193 GCA_017654935.2 Phymorhynchus buccinoides | reverse complement strand
TTGTTTCTGAAAATGACGTCATCCGCCTCGAACTCTTCGATGACGGCCGACAGGGGTCGCTTCTTCTTGTGCGGTTTCTGCGGCCTTTTGTTGACGTCATCTTTAGGGCCTCCCATCACGTACGTCATTTTTTTGATGCGGTGGCCCGTTACGTCATCAAGAAAGGATCTGAAAAACAATGTTATACAGATTTTCGTCATTTAAAAAATCGAAATATTTAGATAAAGTTGAATACTAAAAAAGTTTGGACTAATGATATACTACCTATGTTAGGACTTCTTCTTCACGATAGTGTTGGGGATAAATGCACTGGCAACGAGAGAAACAGAGAGAGAGAGAGAGAGAGAGAGAGAGAGAGAGAGAGAGAGAGAGAGAGAGAGAGAGAGAGAGAGAGAGAGAGAGAGAGAGAGAGAGAGAGAGAGAGAGAGAGAGAGAGAGAGAGGAGCATGTGGATTTCAGGACTGTAGGCATTGGGATAATCTGACAAGAGAGACTGACAGACAGACAGAGACAGAGAGAGAGAGAGAGAGAGAGAAACAGAGAGAGACACACAGAGAGAAAAGGACAGTAGGCATTGGGAGAATCTGAACAAGAGAGAGAAAGAGAGAGAGAGACAGAGAGAGAGAGAGAGAGAGAGAGAGGAGACAGAGAGAGAGAGAGAGAGAGAGAAACAGACAGAGAGAGAGAAACAGAGAGAGAAAGAGAGAGGAGAGAGAGAGAGAGAGAGAGAGAGAGAGAGAGAGAGAGAGAGAGAAAGAGGGGAGAGAGAGAGAAAAAGATGGGAGAGAGAGAGAGGGAGAGAGAGAGAGAGAGAGAGAGAGAGAGAGAGAGAGAAAGAGAGGAGAGAGAGAGATATAAAAAGATAGGAGAGAGAGAGAGAGAGAGAGAGAGAGAGAGAGAGAGAGAGAGAAACAGAGAGAGAGACCAACTCTCTGGAGCATGTGGATTTCAGGACTGTAGGCATTGGGATAATCCTCACCAGTCAACTAAGCCCCCATGCTACAGCACCAGGTGGCAGGGGGAAAAGCTTTCTAGTTAGAGACTGACCTCCCCGTGGGGACACCGATGGGTCTTTTGTAATAAATAGTTCCCGCACCTTCTGGAAGTTCTGTGCTTGTAGCTTCCTCTAATCTGCCACTCTCTTTGACTCTGCCTTTTCCCTTTGCTTTCTGTCATCTACCATCTTTCTGACTTACTGGCCCATTCTCCTGCCTTTTTTCAAAAAAATATTCCAAATATTTTTTGTTCCTTTGAGCTCCTCCGAAATCGGAATGTGTCGGCTGTACGGTGGGGAGACCAGTGAAAAAATGAACACCGGACACATATGTACCTTACCCATTATGGCCATATGGCCTGGGAACGCAGCAGAAGAAGAAGTCACAGGTTCCGGGCAAACATGTACACACACACCCTACACCGATGTTTACGACCCTCAACATCACAGTCTGCTTCTTTCAGTTTTATGGAAATAATCCTAGGCTGATCCTAACCCTATCCCCTTTACCCCCAAAATGACAAAATGTTGATTCTCAGTGAAAACCTTCAACGCGAAAATATCAGGTTTGACGAATCTTCATGTTTATGATTTCAAAAAACCCACAAACCACCAATGCTTTCAAGCTTTCGAGATTTTTTATTATCTCTTCATAAGGAAAATGAGTTTTAAAACTGGCATGAGATAAAAAGGTACAGCTAAAATGTTTATAAAACTTTTCTGTGTCCAATGTGTGTATTTGTGAACCTCAGAAACAAAACCAGTTAACGTTAACTTTATGTATTTTTGTGCTGATTTACTTTTTCTCCCAATGGGGGAGGGACAGTGCCTTATGCAAAGACAGCTGTTTCGACCTAGTGAAGGTCTCATCAGTTTTCATGATCGGCCTGCAATTTGACTGTCCAGTGGATGTCAACTTGAGCAAGAAGACATTCTACAAGAGAATGGTGTCTTCTTTGCACCAAATCGAAAATCCACAATAAAAGCAAACCAGTTTCTAAAAAGCAGCCAAGCATACACATAATCATACTGACCTCTTTTAGCATAAAAAAAAGGTTCAATTCGTTGCAAACAGGGTTTGAATTCCTAACATTTTAACTCCCACCTGAAGAATCAGCGAAGAGTAACGTGACCATGAATATGTCGCCATAAAACAGGTTTAACCCTCTCTTCACTTTCACTTTAGTAGCCATTAATGCAAAGTAATCCCACTTAGAAATTCAGAAGATTTCATTGCAAACTGTTCTACTCCATATAAAAAGTAGTGGTGTAGAGTGGCACAGTGGTAGCGCGTTCGCCTCGTGTCAAGTAAACCCGAGTTCGAACCTGGGTACAGGGTATTTTCCCTTTCACTTTGCATTTGGTCAAAATTTACCTCCCCCCCCCTCCTTCCTTCCTCGTCAGTCACACAAAAAATCGCATACAAAAATAATAAAAAATAAAAAAGTGGGTGGCGCGCCTCTGGCTGCGACGCTCTCTCCAGGTGGGAGGAACCCGAATTTCACA
>CM065706.1:42232193-42234693 GCA_017654935.2 Phymorhynchus buccinoides | reverse complement strand
GGTGAAGTTGCTATGTGGAATATTATGTTGAAAAAAATTGGACAGCAAAAATCTATTTTGCTTACGCGAATTTGTTGTTGTTCTTATACTTTCTGCTCCGATGAAGTTGTTATGTGAAAGGCTTAGGTTTTAAAACTGGACTCGAGCTAGCAGAATGTGGTCTAGTTTACGCGGTGCTTGAGTCTTATTCCTCTGACATTATTTCGTTGTGTCTCTGTCTGTAGGGGAAGATTTTGCCCATGAGACGAATGCTAAACATTAACACTCGTCTCATGGGCAAAATTGCACTGAAATTTGCTTCATTTCATGAGATAATTGGCATGGGCTTCTTACCCGCCCATGGGCTTTTTACCCCGTCTTCCCCTATGTCTGACTGGTTGTTGTCTTTTATATCATATAAAAATATTATTATGAGTCTTACAAAATTATAATCAAAATTATCGACAGACGAGACGATACATCATAAGCCGTTACGCAAAATGTTAGGCACAGGCGAATCATTTCATCATTATCTAGTCATAAAATAGCCGCAAAACACAGAAGAAGAATGCAGTTGCAGAATAGTTACTGAAGGTCTGTGTGCACGTTAACAGTATTCGCGAGATATTCCTATTTCCCCATGGCAACACAGTGAGCTGCAAGTCATATTAAGGTATCGGTACACGTTAACATTATTCTTGGGATATTTCTATTTCCCCATGGCAACACAGTGATAGCCCACTCTTAATATGACTTACAACTCACTGTGTTGCCATGGGGAAATATAAATATCTCCCGAATAATGTTAACGTGTACACAGACCTTTATGAGTGGGCTTACATTGTGTTGCCATGAGGAAATATAAATATCTCGTGAATACTGTTAACGTGTGCACAGACCTTAAAAGGGCACCCTGACGGATGAGTTTTTGCAAGAAACACGTCGAGATCACCAGGAAAATACCTTTTACAGAGATCGCAACATTCACTTTACTCTGGTTTCCTATAAATCAAACCGTCAAATCGGCGAATCCTCCTTGGCGGAGGTGCTGGAAGTCAAATTCTTTCAGTAAAAAAGAATTGTGCCTTCTCTTTTCTAATGTCTGCCTGAGTTTAGACCAAATCGTTTGCACGAAATGTCCACAATACGAGCCTTTTTATTTTATTATTTTTAATTTCATACAGCTCATCTAAAGGAGTTTCGCTCACAACAAAGGAAATAGTTCCTTCTTTTTTTGTTACTGCATTACAAAGAAAAAAGCTTTAACCACAATAAGTGGCCTCCACCCACCCCATCCAAAATGGCTTCTCTCTCTGGCATCTCCGCCAAGGAAGAATCGCCGTTTTCGACGGTTTGATTTCTAGGAAACCAGAGCAAAGTGAGTGTTCCGATCCTTGAAAAGGCTGTCTTTCTGGTGATCTCGACGTGTTTCTTGCAAAAAAACTCATCCGTCAGGGTGCCCCTTTAACGAGTGTAGCACTGAAGTCGGTAACACAGGAAAAGTAGCACGACACTAAAACTGTTATCACAGCTCCGTTCTCATATTACGCACTGGAAGAAAGGTCGTATTAAAACCCTTTCATCGCCAATGTCGCATTTTAGCACCACAACGATTTAAAACCCATGTCACTAAAAGGCCTCAAATCAGGGTCTGTTATCCAAAGACCATATTTTCTTAATTTTGGGAGGTAAGGATAGGCCTTACATGATTTCTGTCATAGAGGAATCCCCCATATTGCAGATTTTTTTTCTTCTACCCAGGTAAATGTAATGGCAATTGTTTTTGCTAAACAATGGCTGGCGGCGAAAGGGTTAAATATACTTCTTCTGTCCTCTGTAGCGTAAAGTCAGTGTTTCAAAGTCAATGACTAATTGCGCGCACACTTAACAACGTTGCAACACACACACACACGCGCACACACACACACACGCGCACGCGCACGCACGCACGCACGCACACGCACACGCACACGCACACGCACACGCACACACACACGCACACACACACACACACACACACACACACATTTCGCTTCTAAAACTTTTCTGTTTACTTTCTCAACACTACTCATTCTGTATTCATTCCTTTTCTAGCAACTTATTATTATAAACGACATCTCAGCATAGCATTAGTAGAAAACGTCCCAAACATTTCTGCATTCATATAATCCTCATTTGTCAGCTTATGTATACAAAAAAGCATACTCTTTTACAAGTTATGTGTAAGCTGTTATGCAAAATCCCGTTACACAAAGGAACGGATTCGCGGTTCGTCGACTCAATTGAAAGGCATGTTGGTGTACATGTTGTGACTTTAGTTTGTCGCTTCTAAAACACCTTATGTAAATCACGCTGTCGCTGTCTGTCTGTTTGTTTGTCTGTCTGTCTCTGTCTGTTAATAAGCATAATGTGTGTGTGTGTGTGTGTGTGTGTGTGTGTGTGTGTGTGTGTGTGTGTGTGTGTGTGTGTGTGTGTGTGTGTGTGTGTGTGTGTGTGTGTGTGTGTGTGTGTGTGTGTGTGC
>CM065706.1:42214693-42219693 GCA_017654935.2 Phymorhynchus buccinoides | reverse complement strand
TATTAATACATCATCTTCCGAAGATAATACATAGCATATGAGAGAGAGAGAAATACAAAATGTTCTTCAGAGAGAGAGAGAGAGAGAGAGAGAGAGAGAGAGAGAGAGAGAGAGAGAGAGAGAGAGAGAGAGAGAGAGAGAGAGAGAGAGAGAGAGAGAGAGAGAGAGAGAGAGAGAGAGAGAGAGAGAGAGAGAGAGAGACGCGCGCTTAAAGATGAAGAAATTTGCAGCATATTGAAACTAAAATAACAGGTTTGAGAAATCAATATCAATAACAAATTGTATGCAGCCATGGAAACAGACAATCGATGCTTTGACGAAAACGTCAAGTTTCCCCCAATCCACACATCTTGGTTTTAACAAAAAATAAAAAAGAACAGTTTCTTTGTACTCTTTTAGTCAATACCTTTAAAACTGTTTGGAAAATGTTATAGTGAGTGAGTGAGTGTGTTAATCATGTTATATTGTTTATGTATGATCCTATGAAATGTGCTTTATATAGTTATGATGTTTTAACATGCAAGATTTAACCATCTCCCGGATGTGTGGTCTATTGTAAGTTTGTAAATCATGTTGTCTTGTACCATGTTAATGATGCCTTTACGAGTTCTATTTATATTTCAATTTGTAAAGCGCACAGAGCATGCTTAGTGTGGAATGTTAGCGCTATAGCAAAAACAAATTATTATTATTATTAAAATGCTCTCGTCACGACTGTGAGGTTATTATTAGCTGATTTTGGGGGGTTCAAAACTCGTATGTTTAAGCTAAAAGCTTCATTGTATAAGAAACAATAATACAACGGTGACAAAAGCAATGATATTTTAACACCTTCATGCCAGATCCAGCCTTCAATGATTTAAAACGTGAAATGGAGGCAAACAAGCTGAATAAACACTGGTCACAAAGCGCAGTGATCTTTTGGAACATTGAAATGTTTAGTTTTCACACGACGCCCGCCATTACAATCTGCAAACTCAGGTTCACTTCAACTCGTTCGCTTCCATTTAGCACGTATACAAAAAAACCCACCAAAAATCCCCCAAGACGAATAAAAAGACAAAGAATCGTTTGTAGATTTGTGTGTGTTTATTTGTCACTGTTACGTGACAAAATTCAAAGCCAAAGTCCCAGAGGTCTGTTAGGTGCAAGTTCTTGGCTTTTGTTGCGTACACCAGTCAGTCTGAAATCGGTTACAAAAATTGTGCTTTTTTTCCCATTTACTCTACAGCGAAGGTAGTCACAGAGGCGTCTCTGGGAAATTCCGGTTGCTCCCACCTGGAGAGTGTGTCGCAACCAGAGGCGCGCCACTTTTTTTCTCTTTTTTTGTGTGACTGATGAGGAAGGAAAGGGGTGCGTGGGTAAATTTGGACCAAATGACAACTTTTTCGTTGCCACTGGGTTTAACGTGTGCTAAGTGCATGGGCACACGGGACCTCGGTTGATCGTCTCATCCGAAAGACTCCACGTTCAGACCATAAGGCCTAGTGCAGAGTGAGAGAAAAAAATCCCCTGTACCCAGGTTCGAACTCGGGTGTAGTGTGCACGAGGCGAACGCGTTACCTCTGTGCCAATCTACACCTGATTATGTTATGCCAGTTGGCATGTATCACATTCTTATCGGGTTAAAGTTAAAGATGTTTCAGTTCTCTCAATGGATACTATGGATTTGAAAGCTCTTCTCTCAAACGGCTTTTATGATTGGTTGATATCATTCTGCAGTAGGGGACACCAGTAAAGGAACAGCTGTACAATACATTAACTTCTCTGCACAGTAAGAACTCACCACAGTTGTAGCATTTGTGGAAGACTATGACACTCACACTAGGTGGTGGCATCTGCACCGATCTTCTTAGTGCTGAAGCAAAAGGGATTGGTTAGTCTTGGAAACTTTACCAGCTAACCAGTCGATAGTCAATCAGGCCTGGTACTGCAGTACCTCCAGGATCTGCTCCGGGCATTGAATGATGGTTGGTTGATGGTTCGTCCCATGTGTGCTGTATTGCAGCCGAGTGGAGGTAAAACCTAACATTCATTCAACCGGCCAGCTATTCTCAAAACCTTTTTTTCTTAGCCAAGAAAGCGGGGATGTACCCTGGGCAAGGCATTTCTACACATTGTAGCCCAGTCATCCAGAATAGCATCCGTCCCCTCTGCTATAGATCTAGCAGTCATAGTCGGAAACGACGGACTAGCATTCATGTACATGATGGTGTTTAGGCCGTGGGGACATCCCGCTATCGCTACGTATCGATACCAATACCAAGATAAATCAGTACGGCTATCGCTACGAATCGATACCACTACCAAGATAAATCAGTATGGCAATGACTACGTATCGATACCACTACCAAGATAAATCAGTACGGCTATCGCTACGAATCGATACCACTACCAAGATAAATCAGCACGGCTATCACTACGTATCGATAACACTACCAAGATAAATCACTACGGCAACTAAGGGTTAGGGTTAACATAGGGTTAAACTTAGGTATGGAATAGGGTTAGGTTACGAAAAGGGTTCGGGTTAAGGTTAGGAATAGGGTTAGGTTTAGTCTGTCGGAATTCAAACTGACAGATTGGCACAATCATCATCAATTGTTCTCTATGGGTAGTAGTGGCAACAACGGGTAGTTTTGCGACACGTAGCGATAGTGATACTCTACCGCTGGGCGTTACTTTCAAGTGTTCCCTCTCTATACCAACAGCAGGCTTTAAAAAAAATAATACTTAGTTATTCCTATGGCAAAGAGTTTTCCATCTCCTTCAAAAGACTCCATGCTGTTAATGGTTGACGTATCTGTGTACACTATTCACAAAGATCAGCAGAAAGGACAACAAATATAAAAATAGATGCATACATAGATGGGATGAGATTAACAGGATTGTCACTTGAAAAGACTTTTTTGACAAGTACCCCCCCCTCTCTCTCTCTCTCTCTCTCTCTCTGTGCCTGTCTGTCTGTCTGTCTGTCTGTCTGTCTCTCTCTCTCTCTCTCTCTCTCTCTCTCTCTCTCTCTCTCTCGGCTTAAATTACATTAGAGCTATTACTTTCCTGTAGGCCCTACATGTATAAACAAAAGCATAGATAGCCTTGAAAGGTTGGGCACGATTTGCGGACTATTTTTTTAACGTCAATGTCAATTTAATGACGTACTGTCTTTTGTTATCTCACTCCATTGTATGGGCGTGGCCTAATCATAACAACTAAAGTAGTCCCGATCCCCCCCCCCCTCTCTCTCTCTCTCTTCCTGTGTCTCTCTTCTTTCTAAGCACCCTCTTTCTCGCTTTCTTTTTCACTTTTTTTGTCCCTCACTTTCTCCAGATCTCTCTCTACCTCTGATCGCTTCCCTTTATCTCTCTATCTCTCACGTGCACAAGAAATCTAGACCTATATTCGCTTCCCATCAACCCCCTCCCTTCCCCCCAAAACCCCACCTGTAGAGGCCGCCATTTCGGTTCTTCACAAAGTGTCGTCTGCCCCAGTGACTTCTTTCAGTTTTCACCCAAGATACCCAGCGGGACTTTTGGAGCTGAAGAGTGATAAAGAAAGACAACTCTCGCGTGCCAAACTAGGCGAAACTAGTCGTCCTTTGAGTTTCGTAATAAAGAATAATTTGTAGCCGAAGCGCATAGCGAGTTTGTGGAATTCAAAGCGATAGAAATAAAAGAAGACTGCATGGCACGCTTAGTTAATTTTTCGATTTGTTAAGATCGGAAATCGGATAAAAAAGAGCCTGAACGGTAAAATTAAAATTAAAGTCAAGAGGGTGTATTTAATTTTCACGTTCAGTTGTGTTGAATTTTGTATGGAACAAACACACAAAGGCGCGTGCAGAGAGAGAGAGAGAGAGAGAGAGAGAGAGAGAGAGAGAGAGAGAGAGAGAGAGAGAGAGAGAGAGAGAGAGAGAGAGAGAGTGTTAAAAGGAAGCTGAAAGAATGTAACCACCATAGAAAAACTGTGGTGGTGGTGATGATGATGATGTTGTTGATGATGATGATGTTGTTGTTGATGATGATGATGATGATGATGATGATGATGATGATGATGACGATGATGATGACGATGATGATGATAATGACGATGATGATGATGATGATGATGATGTTCTTGATGATGACGATGACGATGATGATGATGATGTTGTTGATGATGATGATGATGATGTTGTTGATGATGATGATGATGATGATGATGGCAAACAAGACCATACGAGGTATGATCCTAACTGGGGCCCCACCAGCAGTACCACTAGTGCAACAACTGTCATCGTTCAATATCATCTTCATTCTCTTCACTACCATGTTGATTACCGATTTTATACCAAAAAAGGGTAAAGGTCAAGATGTGCCCCCCCCCCCCCTACATTTCTCAGCTCTCCACAAGCTAAGACTTATTCCTAATAAAGTTTCTCATTATCTACGTGAAGGGAAATATAAACGTGGCAGATTCAACAACTGAAAGAAACTCCTTTCACTTACAGTCTGAACATTACGTTATGTAAAACTATTCACAAATGAAAATCGTCGTGTCAGAACGTAAACCCTTGACTGTCATTAAAATAATTAATAGGCTGGTTAATTCTAGTTCTTTCACCTGCCACGTCTTATTCAAGTTCAAAACACCATGTAACCCTCTTTAGCGAATTTGGAGAAGTAGGGCAAAAGCGTCATATGCACAAGCAATAAATGAATTCGCGTTATGAAACTAAAAGGAGCGGTATGTTTCGCTCAGTTTAGCACTCGAGAGTTGTCTTTCTTCACGACTCTTCAGCCCGAGAAGTCCCGCTGAGTGTCTTCTACGAACACTGAAAGAAGTCAGTGAAGCAGACGACATTTTGTAAGAATCAAGATGGCGGATTGTTGCCTGCAGCTGTGCAGGAAACGGGGTGGCTGATGGGAAGGGGAAGTGCAGTTCCGGTATAAGTGTGTGTGTGTGTGTGTGTGTGTGTGTGTGTGTGTGTGTGTGAGAGAGAGAGAGAGAGAGAGAGAGAGAGA
>CM065706.1:42172193-42174693 GCA_017654935.2 Phymorhynchus buccinoides | reverse complement strand
TGACAATAGCCACTGGCTCTCAACCCAAGTGCTTCAACTTGAACCCACTCAACGTACAAAGGGGGGGGGGGGGGGGGCACATGACTCAAAATGTTAATTTTAAAAGATCACTTTATATTGTAGACAATTTGAATAACCAACTAAATTCGCACACGCATATCCACACACGTTGCGCGCGCGCGAACAACCACACACACACACATAAACAAATGTGCATAGCGTCATGTTCACACTCAAATGGAGACATGTATAATAATAATTAATAAATCAATCTTCTATAGCGCTATTCTCCTGCCACAGCAGGACTCACCGCGCTTTACATGAAGAGAAATCAATCTTCTATAGCGCTATTCTCCTGACATAGCAGGACTCACCGCGCTTTACATGGAAGAGAAATCAATCTTCTATAGCGCTCTTCTCCTGCCACAGCAGGACTCACCGCGCTTTACATGGAAGAGAAATCAATCTTCTATAGCGCTCTTCTCCTGCCACAGCAGGACTCACCGCGCTTTACATGGAAGAGAAATCAATCTTCTATAGCGCTATTCTCCTGACACAGCAGGACTCACCGCGCTTTACATGAACAAAAAGAAAGAAGTAACTTTACCCCACGCACACAAAAGATATTCAAAATACATGTACTTAAAATTATCTAGAAAAAAAATCACTTTATCGCACTCACACAACTCACATTTAAAACACCTACATACAACACGAATTATTATTTTTAACTTTACAGGGTTGACTGACGGTGGATGGACAGACAGAAATTAACAGATATGTTTTCTGAAAAGATGCGTCTTCAGGCCAGTTTTGAAAAGAAGACAGAGATGGAGAGCTGCGGAGAGAGTAAGGGAGATTGTTCCAGATGTCGTGAGTGCTTGGAAACGAAAAGAGCTGTTTCCAACTGTTTTGTACTTGGTGACAGGTGTGCAGAGAAGTTTTAGGTTGCTTGATCTGAGGTTGCGTTCTGGTATGTAGGCAGACAGCAGAGAAGAGAGGTAGTCAGGAAGAGTGTCTTCGAAAATAGACCGTGCTGCAGACTGGTGTGATTGAGAGAGAGAGAGAGAGAGAGAGAGAGAGAGAGAGAGAGAGAGAGAGAGAGAGAGAGAGAGAGAGAGAGAGTGAGTCTCATCGCATTTCACATATAAAATAGAACAATATCAAAAGTGTCATAAATATAAAAATTAAGTTATAAAGAAAGGTATACGAGAATGTTGGAGATATGCATATATACTTGTATGTAAGAGAGAGAGACTTCAGACTTCAGACACTTTATTTTACAAGGCTGGGCCTAGTCTTCCATTCTGTCCTTGGTTTCTAAGCATGCAATACATAACTAATACTATAATAGAGAGAGAGAGAGAGAGAATTGATTGATTGATTGATGAATTTTATTTATAGAGGGTAATAGAGTAAGCAATAACATGCTTTTTTACATCCAGCCCTCTGGACAAAATACATATATAAAAGTAGAAAATGGAAAACGAAAATAAACACATACAAAGTAATATAAAGCATGCAAAAAAACATCCCTATATTGTAACACATCAATAACAAAATCAAACCTATTATTATTAACTATACTAATTATTAACATTCAAAATGTGTGAAGTAAGCGCATACACACGGGAAAATAAAACCCAATCCTACTTTTCACACTCATCTTTAAACATTCAAAAATAGAGAAATGCACAAACATAAAAAAATACCTCAATCATACTTTATATATTCATCATTAAAATGTACTTATTTGAAGAAACCCATGCATATAACAAGTCAAACATAGTATTACTTTACCTACTCATCTTAGCATGCACAATTTAAAATGTAAATACATGTACCCATGGCAACATGAAACCTATTCCTATATTCCATTATTCATTTTTAGCATGAACATATTAAAAAGTAAACACACACTCGTAACAAAAGCAAACCTAGTCATATTATTTGCAAGCGAATACACATATTAAAAAGTAAATACTGCTCATAACGAAATCAAGCCTAAACCTACTTTCTAGTCCTCATCTTTAACACGCACATAAGTCAAACTTAACTCATCACAAAATTAAAACTAATCCTTATTTTACATACTCGTAACATGTACACATTTTGAATTTCAAGCCGATACACATAATAAAATCAAGCCTAAGCCCATTTTACATACTAATCTTAAAAATACATCAAGCTTAAATGTAAGCACATACACATGACGGAATAAAACCAAATCCTATTCTACATACTCATCTTTAACATGCACACATTTTGGAGTAAACACTTATGCATAACAAGTTGAAACCCAATCCTATAATAATAATAGTAGCAATAATAATAATAATAATAATCAAAATAATAATAATTCATATAGCGCTAAAACTCCAGAGAGAGAGAGAGAGAGAGAGAGAGAGAGAGAGAGAGAGAGAGAGAGAGAGAGAGAGAAAGAAAGAAAGACAGAAGAGAGGTAGAGAGATGCACAAGAGATAAAGACATCTCTGTTCCA
>CM065706.1:42164693-42167193 GCA_017654935.2 Phymorhynchus buccinoides | reverse complement strand
TAAACGAAATCATTTCACGCGAGTTATGACTCACGTGGCCTAGTCGGATCGCATCCCCATACGCATGGTTTTTTTGTTTTACGCGTGTGTGGCGCCGGCTTAGCTGTCAACAACCTAGTTTTCAAAATACGAATAAACAAACTAACAAAAAACAGTGTGAGATTCACACTTAATGCCTTCATTTATCTAACGGTGATTCTTACGGTACTTGTCTTTGTTTTATAGCAGAGCCACTGTATAAATCCTCCCGAACGCCTTTTCTTGCGAGTTCGGTTACTTAATACGTTTGGCCCATTAAACTCTGACTTTTATGACTCCCCCCCACGCTAGGCCCCTTAACCTCCGTGACCTGTCATTTGATACGTGGAGCAGACAATAGGAAGACAGTGATAGGGCTTTGGGTGGAGTGGTTGAGGCCCTGATAGGGATCAGCGTAAAATATATGTTGATTTTATTTCTCTTTATATTCACAACTGTTCTTCTGATAGTAGGATTTGGCATATCTGTCCCTTCTCATGTTTCTGTCTCTGTATGTTTGTTGTATCTCTGTCCTCTGTCTCTCTGTCTGTCTCTCTCTCTCCCTCTCTCTCCCCTCTCTCTCTCTCTCTCTCTCCTCTCATCTCTCTCTCCTCTCTCTCTCTCTCTCTCTCTCTCTCTCTCTCTCCCCCCCCCCCCCCCCACCCCCCCCGCCTTCTTCTTTCATATGTAAATTTGGCCTACGCTTTATGAAGTTAAGAACCTCTGCACTAACTCACACCAGTTATCAAGTTGAATTAGATAAACTAGACAAATATATCACAGAAAATGGGTTAGAACTTTCAGGAGAAAAGACACAATTGATGTTTTTTTTAGTAATTTTTTAGTAATGGTGAAAATCCACATCTACCTCAGCTTGTTTTAGAAGGCAACATTTTACAATATTAAAAAAATGTAAACATTTTAGGAGTCTATTTAACTCCCAAATTAAACTGGCGTTGTTATATTGAACATCTTATAAGTAAAGCTAGACAAAGTTAAACTTTTTGAAAATAGTTAGTGCTCAATCGTGGGGTCAAGATACTCAAACACTCTTACATCTTGCTACTAGTTTGGTTCGATCAAAGTTAACTTACGGACAAGAAGTTTATTTTTCAGCTCCTCAGACACTACTAAAAAGGTTACAAAGCATAGATAGTAAGGCTATTAACCTAGCACTTGGTGTGCCAGTGCACACAAATACGTTCAAAACGTACAGAGAAGCTAATTTGTTAGTACTTGAAGATCAACGTAAGTTAGCTACAGCCAAGTATGTGACTAGAAGTCTCTCAGTGTCTAATTCAGTCAGTAATGAAGTTTTTCTTGATTCAAACACTGACTTTCCTAAGAGGGCTAAAAATATTTCTTACTTACAACCTATTAGAAATTATACAGATGAATTATTTAAGAAATGTGACATTGATATTACATTAATTCCAAGTACACCGGTAATGCCTATTGTACCTCAGTGGGAGCATTTTTCTGCAAAATTTGATACAGATTATACTGCCTTAAAAAAGGATGATAATATCAATCTGATAGCAGTTGAAGCAAAAGAACATCTAAAAATGTATATCCGTATCATCTTAAAATGTATACAGATGGTTCAGTTTTGGAATCTTACACTGGAGGTGGATTTGTGATCCCCGATTTAAAAATTAAAAAATCATATTGTCTAGGAAAAGGCTTTTCAATATTTACTGCTGAACTTTACGCAATTCTTATGGCCTTATCTTGGATTGCTGATACTGATATTTCGATTTATAGTATCAAAAATCTGTTCTTTATAGTTTACAAAATTGGAATGCGAATGTTAGAAGAGATCTAATTTTTGATATAAAATACTTAATACATTCTATTATGTCCAAAGGAATTGATATATAATTTTGCTGGATTCCATCGCATTGTGGTATCTTTGGGAATGAACTAGCTGATAGATTAGCCAAAGAAGGTGCTAGGAGAAAACTTTCGGACACTTCACTAAAACTAAAAAAAACATGAAATAAATTATATTTAAAAAAATTGTATGTATAAAGAGAAACTTACTTCAAAATCTGAAATATTGTCATGTTCAAGATCTTTGTCAAGCCTGATTTACAAAATTCGATTAAATTCATGGAAGACCAAATTTTCTAAAGATGTAGAATGCGCTTGTGGTCACCCACTATCAGTTCAACACATTCTTTTCGAATGTCCATTTTTAACATCGCTATACACCTTGTCTGGGATTCAAGTAGCAAATATAGGAACTTATACAAGATGTAGTTTACAGCCATGAAATGATCAAAATAGCTTCTGTCATATCCAGCTCTGGAATTGCAAAATTACTATAATTGATACGTTAGTTAATATTAATGTTATTTTCTTTGCCCCAAATCCTTTTTTTTTTTTCCTTCCCCCATCACGGACATACTCTCTCTCTCTCGCTCTCTCGCTCTCGCTCTCTCTCTCCTCGCTCTCTCTCTCTTCTCTCTCTCTCTCTCTC
>CM065706.1:42154693-42162193 GCA_017654935.2 Phymorhynchus buccinoides | reverse complement strand
GTTATTAGTTTTCGCAATAAGTTCAATAATACGTCAATGGACTATCTAAAGAATAGTCCGTTTTGACTCCAAGCCATCGCATGATTCTGCCCGTCTCTCTGTCTCTGTCTCTCTCTGACTCTGTCTCTCTCTAAATCACTAGGCGTTCAAGACTGCACTTGGTCATCTCTCAAATATGGAACACTCAATTTCTCTTTTCTCTCTAACGTTTTATTTTTGTGTGTGTATTTGACGGTTTAAGGTTTTGGTGCATAGTTGGAGGGGCTTCCTTACCGCCGCCCATAGGGTTAGGGCTACAGTCAGTTTATATTTGTAGATTGAGTGGTAGTAAAAGACAGACCTTAATCTACACATTCTAAAGTTTCGCTGAAAAATTTTATTTGACATTGTCATGTTGATGCTCTGCGAATGGCGTCACTTTCCATATTTGGAGATGACCAAGTGCAGCATTGAACGTCTTCTCTCTAAATCTGGTCTCTGTCTCTCTTTATGCCTCTATTTCTTTCTGTCTCTCTCTCTCTCTCTGTCTCTCTCTCTCTCTCTCTCTCCATCTCTCTCTCTCTCTCTCTCTCTCTCCCCCCCCCCCCCACCACCCCTCTCTCTCTCTGTGGGTAAACTTGCGGTTTGTTCTCAGGATTATCTGAGGATTAAGCAGCAAACTTGACCCCGCCACTGAGATAATTATCACCACCACCACCACCATCACCACCATCATAACTTTCCTTCTTTCCCTTCCACAGACACCCCCCCCCCCCTCCCCATACAAAAAGACACGCGCGAGCGCGAGCGTACACTTTCTTGCACTCTGTTGTTTGATTGTAGCCTACATACACTACAGAACCCTTAACGACCCACCAGATCACGGGTCAAAATCACGGTTTTCCCTCTTATAGTTGGTAAGAAATCTTAAGAAATCTTCTTAGCATAAGAGGGAATGTGACACGTGACGTGGGGGGTCTTCAAAGACCCACCAGATCACGTGTAAAAATCACGGGTTTCACGTGCTTTCCCTCTTACAGCTGGTAAGAAATCTTGTTTTTGACCAGGTCTGACTCCCATACAAATGCCCCCAAAATTGAAAACGAAACATCATTTTAAAGAGAAGCCTCAATTTGAAGTTGGGGGAATGTGTATGTGGGTCACAGCTACCCAGAAAAAAACCCAAAGGGACTTAATCGTGGTGGGTCAGTGTGTCTTTAAAGACCCACCACGTCACGTGTCAAAATCATGGTTTTCACATGTTTTCCCTCTTATAGCTGGTAAGAAGTCTTACGAAATCGTCCTAGCATAAGGGGGAATATGATACGTGTGTGTGTGTGTGTGTGTGTGGTGGGGCGGGTGGGGGGGGGGGGGGGGTTCACACGTATTTTCTCTCTTATAGCTGGTAAGGAATCTTGTTTTGGCCAGGTTTGACTCCCATACAAATGCCTCCAAATTCAAAGCGAAACATCATTTTGAAAGAGCAGCCTCAGTTTGAAGTTGGGGACATTTGTACACGTGGGTCACGGCTACCCAGAAAAAACCAAGGGACGTAATCGTGGTGGGTCAGTGTGTCTTTTATCTTTATTCTTGTTCTTCTTTCTCTTTGTTGGACTCCCATTTCTGTAAGAACAGGAGTACATTGGAATGGGGACGAGGGCTGTGCATTTCTCTGTCTGTCCGTCCATGTGTGTGTGTGTGTGTGTGTGTGTGTGTGTGTGTGTGTGTGTGTGTGTGGGTGTGTGTGTGTATGTGTGTGTGTGTATGTGTGCGTGCGTGTGTGTGTATGTGTGTGGTTGTGTATGTGTGTGCATATATATATGTGTGTGTGTGTGTGTGTGTGTGTGTGTGTGTGTCGGTGTGTGTGTGTGGTGTGTGTGTGTGTGTGTGTGTGTGTGTGTGTGTGTGTGTGGCCGGTGTGTGTGTGTGTGTGTGTGTGTGTGGTGTGTGTGTGTGTGTGGTGTGTGTGTGTGTGTGGTGTGTGTGTGTGTGTGTGCGTGTGTGTGTGTGTGTGTGCGTATGCGTGCGCGCGCGTGCGTTTGCGCGAGTGCTTATCAACAACAATATAAAACTGTAAACTAACGAATCAATTACAACAAATGAACAATCTCAGAACTGGATACAACCTTTGCAATGTCAATCATTTCAGGGCTGTACATGATTTATAGTAGAGGCCCTAAGGTTGCTATATTTATCTTAAAAATGTCGTATAGGGAAGTTAAAACTGGACATTCAAAAATAATATGATGAATGGACAGTGGGTGACCACAAGCGCATTCTACATCTTTGGAAAATTTGGTCTTCCATGAATTTAGGCGAATTTTGTAGATTAAACTAGATAAAGATCTTTCTGTGTTCCAGACGATAGCGCCTAAACCACTGAACCGATCTAACAAAACTTGGTTCCTTGCACATTTCAGGTGCGCGATGTCAGGTTCATAGAACAACAAGCCACACCAACGTAATACCAGTGAGGACATTTTTAATATATAAAAAATATACTGATAATTTGAAAGATAACGGATGGATGTACACCAAAGTAGGTAGATAGTGAACAAGTGTCTTTGTTACCTAAGAACTTTTTTTTTTTTTTTTTTTTTTTTAAATTAGGGGGGGGGGGGGGTAAAATATAATTGATTTTTCTGTATCATACTGTTTCAGGAATGTTTCAACACAAAAGACACCACAATGACTCTTTGGTGAGGAGGGCGCTAATTTGTAGTTATCTTTACCTTGACTGGGAACACAGTTCATATGGACTGTGCCGTTTTGGTTTTGTTTGTTGTTGTTGTTGTTTGTTTGTTGTTGTTTTTTTCTTGTACTGACTTAAGCAAAAAACATGGAAGGGAACTATGGGGGAGAGCGAGAGAGAGAGAGAGAGAGAGAGAGAGAGAGATGGAGAGAGAGAGAGAGAGAGAGTGCGAGAGGAGAGAGAGAGAGAGAGGAGAGAGAGAGAGAGAGAGAACACTGACACTGAAAAACTTTGTTTAACGAGAGAGAGTAGAGAGAGAAGAGAGAGAGAGAGAGAGAGAGAGAGAGAGAGTAGAGAGAGAGCGGGAGAGAGAGAGAGACGTAGATTTGTTTAGAGCGAGAGAGAGAGAGAGAGGAGAGGAGAGACGTTGGGGGGAGGGGGGGGGGGGCTTGGAAGTGGAAAAGCCGCTTTTCTTCTCTTTTGTTTTTGTTTTTTTGTTAACATTTTGGTTGACATTTGACACTTTTGGTGTGGCTTAAAACCCAGCCTTCCCTATTGTTCTGTTTTTCCTGTTTCCCTTCGTCACGCCTTGTTGTCCTCCGCCCCATATTGTGGGCCGTAAGCGGCGGACTATGAGTTCGTTTTTGTCTGTTTCGTTTATTTTTTGTCTGCTTGTTTTTTAATTTTTGTTTGTTTGTCGTCCCGAGGCTATCTTGTCAACTTGCAGGACAACATCTTTGAAGACTGTGTTTGGTAAATAGAATAAAAACCGCTTTCTAATAGTACATTTATGTGTGTGTGTGTGGTGTGTGTGTGTGTGTGTGTGTGTGTGTGTGTGTGTGGTGTGTGTGTGTGTGGTGGTGTGTGTTTGTGTGTGTGTGTGTGTGTGTGAGACCGAGAGTGAGAGAGAGAGAGAGAAGAGAGAGAGAGAGAGAGAGTGTGTGCTGTGTGTGTATGTGTGTGTGTGTGTGTGTGTGTTGTGATTGTGTTGGGTGTGTGCTCCCACTGAGAGAGAGAGAGGAGAGAGAGAGGCGAGAGAGAGAGCGTGTGTGTGTGTGTGGTGTGTGGTTGTGTTGTTGTCAGTTTAAAGTCCCTCCACTAAAAGTGGATTCAGACATGTGTGTGTGTTCGTGCGCACGTGTGTGTGTGTGTCTGTGTGTGTGTTCTGTCAGTTTAACGTCCTCCCACTAAAAGTGATTCAGACATGTGTGTGTTTTGTGTGCTTGCGCACGTGTGTGTGTGTGTGTTTGTGTGTGTGTGTATGTATGCGCGCGTGTGTGTTATGTTATATTTTGGGGGTAGAAAGCCTCCTCAACAAATGTACCCCTTTAAAGCGAGAACCACTGGGTAAAAGACCGCATATAATACAATCACAAGCCGAATCTGAAACCCGATCACCCTTCAAGCCAGTAAGAGATTTTCGGCCTTTTATGTACAAAACTCACATCGAATTACTGTGTGTGTGTTGTGTGTGTGTGTGTGTGTGTGTGTGTGTGTGGTGTGTGTTGTGTGTTTGTGTGTGTGTGTGTGTGTGTGTGTGTGTGTGTGTGTGTGTTGTGTGTGTGTGTGTGTGTGGTGTGTGTGTGTGTGTGTGTGTGTGTGTGTGTGTGTTGTGTGTGTTGTGTGTGTGTGTTTTGTGTGTGTGTTAGTGTGTGTGTGTGTGTTTGTGTGTGTGTGTGTGTGTGTGTGTGTGTGTGTGTGGCTGTGTGTGTGTTTGTGTGTGCGTGCGTGCGTGCGCGTGCGTGTCTGTTCGTCTGTGGTGTGTGTGTGTGTGTGTGTGTGTGTGTGTGTGTGTAGTGTGTGTGAGCGAGAGAAGCGCGAGACGCGCGCGCGAGTGAGTGTGTGTGTGTGTGTGTGTGCCTGTCCCAGCGTTAATGTGTTTGTTGTCCGCCACACATGCAGTGTGTGTGCGTGTGCGCGGTACTTGTGTGTGTTGTGTGTGTGCCTGTGTGGTGTGTGTGTGTGCGTGTGTGTGTGAGTGTGTGTAAGAGAGTATGCGCGCATGCCATGTGTTGGTGAGTTTGTGTGTGTGCGTGCGCGCACGCGCGTGTTTGTAGAGACGCTTGCGGTACATAAGATGATGAGAGAGAGAATGAGAAGAGAGAGGGGGAGAGAGAGAGAGAGAGAGGAGAGGGGAGGAGGGAGAGATGAGATAGGGAGAGAGAGTGGAGAGGGAGAGAGAGGAGAGAGGAGAGAGAGAGAGAGGAGAGAGAGAGAGAGAAGAGAGGAGAGATGAGAGAGAGAGAGAGAGAGAGAGAGGAGATCGGAGAGAGAGGGAGAGAGAGAGCGAGAGAGCGAGAGAGAGACAACAAGGAGAAGAAAAAGGGTTTATTAAGGGTTTGGACTTTTCTTAGCTAAGTTTTTGTTGAGATGTAGATAATGCCTCTAAATGATGTTAATACCTAGGTTTCGATTGTAAAGCCTCCCCTTTGAATGGAAAGGCGTTGCTTTGGTAAAATGGTACGTGTGTAATACACATCATACTAGTTACACCCGTGCTCCGCACGGGTCCAGAAATTTCTTTTTTGAAATGCAAAGATAATTTATTCAATGTTACATTGATAGAACATAATATATTATGCTGTCTGTGAATGTAAGAGAGTTCCCCGTACCACAATACTAAAGAATAAAGATGCAATACTGGAAGCAATGTATTGATTTGAGAAAATTTTGCGTGACTTAGTGACAAACTTTATTAGCACTGTTGTCGTTGTTACGAAACACAGGTTCGGCATTCTTCGTGTGTTTTCCGAGGTAGATTCGGCAATTTCCGACACAGCTCGGGCGACGCAGACGACACAAAATTTCAAGGAAATTTCATACATTTTGCCTTCAAAATCAACTTTCAAAAGCAAAATTTTGAACCAGACATAGCGGAATCGCGTCCCAACGCATTCTTCTGGAACTGTATGGCAAACAAAAGTCCAACATTTACGCGGTATCCGAGTTTTTACGTTCTTTTACACTTCGGGCCTTAGCGTATTATATTACAGATATGCATAGAGATAGACATAAGATAGGCAGACGGACATCTACACGCACGTGCATGCTCTATGCCACACACATACACACGACGCGCAAAACGAAAGAGGGGAGAGAGGGGGGGGGGGGGGGGGAGAGGGGACATCTACACGCACGTGCATGCTCTATGCCACACACATACACACGATCGCAAAGAAAGAGGGGAAGAGAGGGGAGGGGAGGGGGGGTGAGGGACTTTTACACACACGCACAGAGAGAACACACGAACACGATTTGTTTATTGATGGAAAATAGATAAGCTACAAAGCTTCTTTTCAGTATGCCCTCACAACAAAGGGAATCTAAAGGAAAACAAATTCATCAAACAGAAAGGTGAGAAAATAAAAAATAAAAAAGTAATTATAGAGAGTATTAATTATAGAAATTATAACAAATTATTATAGTAAATACAAAAAGAAATGGAGAGAGAGAGAGAGAGTGAAGACGATGAATGAGAGAGAGAGAGAGAGAGAAGAGGAGAGAGTGGAGCGACGAGAGGAGAGAAGAGAGAGAGAGTGTGTGGTGTGCCTATCACATCGGATAATAGTAGACGTTGGCGTTATGTGTGTTGTTGTGTGCATTATGCGCCCGCCCGCCCGGCCACACAGGCATGTGTGTGTGCGTGTGTGTGCGCGCACGTGTGTGTGGGTGTGTGTGTGTTGTTGTGTGTGGTGTAAGTGAGTATGGCGCGCATTGTGGAGTTGTGTTTGTGTGCGTTCGTGCGCCACGCGCGTGTTTGTAGAGTGCCACGAGCGGTCATAAAATGATGTAGAGTTAAGAGAAAGAAATACTTAATGGGGTGTTAGAGAGGGAGAGAGAGAGAGAGAGGAGAGAGAGAGAGGAGAGAAAGAGAGAGGAGAGAGAGAGAGAGAGAGAACGGAGAGAGAGAGAGAGTGAGAGAGGAAGTGGATAGAGAGAATGAGAGAGAGAGAGAGGACAGAGAGAGGGAGAGAGTAAGAGGGAGACAGAGAAGATAGAGAGAGAGAGAGAAGAAGAAGAAGGAGAGAGAGAGGAGAGAGAGAGAGAAGAGAGATGGAGGTGTCTGGAGATAGTTAGAGAGAGAGATAGAGAGACAGAGATTGAGAGAGAGAAGAGAGAGAGAGAGAGGAGAGAGTGAGAGAGAGAGTAGAGAGAGAGATACAAGAGAGAGGGGAGGAGAGAAAATAGATAGAGAGACAGAGAGAGGACGAGAGAGAGATAGAGAGGGACATAGAGAGAGACAGAGAGAGAGATTGGACACGAGAGAGACGGAGACTTGAGACGAGAAGAGAGAATGAGAACAACAAGGGGAAGAAAGAAAAGGGTATTAATGGTTTGGACTTTTCTTAGCTAAGTTTTTGTTGAGATGTAGATAATGCCTCTAAAGATGTTAATTACCTGGGTTTCGATTGTAAAGGCCTCCCCTTTGAATGGAAAGGCGTTGCCTTTGGTTAAATGGTACGGTGTGTTAATTACACATCATACTAGTTATACCCGTGCTCCGCACAGGTCCAGAAATATTATTTTTGAATATGCAAAGATAATTTATTCAATGTTACATTGATAGAACATAATTATATGCTGTCTGTGAATGCAAGAGAGTTCCCCGTACCACACATACTAAAGAATAATACAGATGGCAGCTCGGGTGACGCAGACGACACTAAAATTCAAGGAAATTTTTAATACATTTTGCCTTAAAAATCAACTTTCAAAAGCAAAATTTTGAACCAGACATAGCGGAATCGCGTCTCAACACCTTCTTCTGGAACTGTATGGCAAGCAAAAATCTGACATTTACGCGGTATCCGAGTTTTTACGTTTTTTTA
>CM065706.1:42144693-42149693 GCA_017654935.2 Phymorhynchus buccinoides | reverse complement strand
TACAATGGGTCCTCACTACGGTACGTTTTGAGCTCGTTCAAAATGTGGCGTTAGCGAGAACCGCAGGCCTACCACCCTCCTGCCAAGACCCCATTAAATTCTTCTTACGTCTGCTCCTTACGGACTAGCCTCCCGCGCCGGCTTTACAGTAGGCTACCGCAGACCTATTATCGTTGCGGTGCCTCGACTTTTACAGTTTGGCTCCAGGACGTGACTAAGGCGGTGAGCGCGGCAAATCGGCAACACACGGGGTACCTAACTTTGAAATCCTCCCTCTGTGCCACTTTTTGTTGCCGTTTTGTGGGTGCCCAAAAACGTTTTGTGGGGCAGTCGATCTAGGTAGCAAGCCACGAACTACCTGTAATGATCATGGGTGTGTACTGTGTGTCGTGTGTGAATAGGCTTCTCTAAATTATCTTTCCGCGTGACGAGGTTTTTTTTTTATAAATGCTATGACTCAAACTACAAGCGTGTGACAGCAAAATATTCTTTAGTCTATCATGAAAACATTTACGCGATCGTGATTTTACCAAATTACACAAAAACGCAAGTGTTTTGGAGTGCTCTTTCGCAATTTTCATTCATGTTCGTGCTGGCTCCCTATAGCTCGAGTCTTGGCCTTTTTTGTTGTCTACTGTGTTATAGAGTGTCATCGAAAACCAGGTACGGGATTATTTTAGCAAATATAAGCGAACGCAAGTGTATTGGGAGTGCTCTTTTCTTAATTTCCAATCAGTGAAAAGTACTCAGCTGTCAATAGTTTATCGGACCTTAGCGAAAACGCGTAGTGTGCTTCTTAGGCCCCGTTGGCGTAAGCTTTAATCGCGCTGCGACTGTTATCTAGAGAAACTGGGTGTATGCTACGAAGAACCATGTACAGGTGGTTCGACACGTACATAGTGACGAGGTATGATTTATCTCCCTTAGATAGCAACTCTCTGGGTTAATCTCTCCAAAATCTCCCCAAACAGCGTGTATGCGAGGCATTGGGGTACTGTGCTCTAATAAAACATGAAGGGCCCTATAAACATACAAATAACTGTCGGGGGGGGGGGAAAAACAGTGTGTTCTCTTAGGCCCGTTCATGCGGCGCATACAGCGTTTTGACTGGGAGACCGCGTGGTCTTTTTTTGTCTGGACTGCATCCTTAATTGGGATCTTACGCTTACTACTGTTGATACCGTCTGCAGTCTTTCGTTTCACCGCCCGCTCGCGTATCAGCCGCTCGTTTCTACGTTGTTCGTGTCGGTGGACGTGCTGTCTTTGTGGTACATGCAGTGACCTTTATGTTCGCGCTTGACTGTGAGGGCGGCCGCGTGCCCGTGGGGGGGGGCGCGGGGGGTGTTTGTAATGGTATGAGCAACACATCAATATCTAACCATATCATCATTAGCATCGTATGCGGAGGCAGCACTAGGTGGTCAGCATAATTTTGTCAGCAACACGAAGCGATGCTATATCCAAGCAGGCAGCAGGCAGCAGCAGCAGGTTTTGTGAGCGGAAAACCAGAAGTCAGCGTGAGCACCACTGTGCAGGCAGCATCGGTCTGTTTCACTTGCTTGCCAGCAGCACCAGCATCGTGATACCACCAGACCACCACCAGCAGGCAGTGTCATTCATCATTCACGAGCACCCACAATGGGTCTGCGCATCTTTTCTATCACCACAAGCAGCATGAAGTCCCAATCAGGCGTGTTTTGCATTTGCGTCGTCTGTCGGTTGTGTGCAGAGTAGGACCGTTGGCGCTTTTGAATAATTTTTTAGATTACAATAGTCTTTCTTGTTGCGGTTATTTTTTACGGTGTTGTAAGTATGGCTTTTGTATATTATCTTTATTGCTATAAAAAACTGTGTTTTTTTATGATGTTGTGTGTTTTTCCGAATTGCGTGAGTGTCATGTTTTTGTTTTTTGTTATCTGCTTCACATCATCTCATTGTATTATCATCATTAATCATTAACATTTCATATCATCCATTCATACTGGATCACCATCATCATAGGGTTCAGGGTGTGGTTGTGTGGTGTGTGGGGGGTGGGTGGGTCCTAAATTTATGAATGTTCGTCCCGTCCCCTTGGATGAAGACCATCCGTCACACTTCCAATGTCAGAGGTTTCAGGGGTGTGTGTGGGGGTGGGTGGTGGGGTACGAAATGTGATGTTCGCGTCCCCTGGGATGAAGACCAGCGTCCACACTTTCCAATGTCGAGGGTTTCAAGGTGTGTGGGTGTGGGGGGGTGGGGGGTACGAAATGAATGATGTACGTCCCGTCCCCCAGGGATAAGACCATCCGTCAACACTAACACTTTTCCAATGTCAGAGGGTTCAGGGTGTGTGTGTGGGGTGGGGGGTGGGGGTACAATGATTATTGTTCGTGTCCGTACCCCAGGGTAGAAGACCATCACGTCAACCTTCCAAATGTCAGAGGTCAGGGTGGTGTGTGTGTGGGGGGGGGGTTGGGGTACGAAATGATGATGTTCGTCCGTCCCCCTTGGGATGAGACCATCGTCCAACACTTCCAATGTCGGAGGGTTCAGGGTGGGTGTGTGGGGGTGGTTGGGGGGTGGGGGGTGGGGGGGTACGAATTATGATGTACGTCCGTCCCCAAGGATGAAGACCATCCCGTCAACACTTCCAATGTCATAGGGGTTTCGGATGTGTGTGTGTGTGTGTGTGTGTGTGTGGGGGGGGGGGTTTACGACATGATTGATGTTCGTCCGTCCCAGGGATGAAGACCTCCCGTCAACGAGTTTCCAATGTCAGAGGGTTCCGGGTGTGGGTGTGGGTGTATGTGGGGGGGGGTTACGAAGATGACTGATGAAGTCCGATGAAGGTTTTGTACGGGGGGACAGCGAAGAGAGTTGAGGGTTCGGTTGGGTTGGATAATTGTCAGACCAATAATGAGGTGACATCGGGGTCATGGTGTGGTGTGTGTGGTGTGTGTGGGGGGGGGGCGGGGGGTGGGGGGGGGGGGGGGGGGTATAAGGTGGGGTCCAGCACCATCACAAGGGGCAGACACACTGCACACGAGGCGATTCCACTGTGACGTCTGTGAGGGCATGATTCTCGTGAAATTCTAACTCCCTACATTAATCTGACGAAATCACGACTAGGTTGTTTTTTCTCGACTGATATTTCATACTAGTCTCCACATACACGAGTCTGATGAAATAACCTGTGATGGTTGTTATCGACATTTTTAATTAAATTCGTGTATCTTGAGCATGAGTGGATTGAAACGTTATTTATTTCGAGAAAGGGAGTGTTTAAATAAACCAACGTGAATCATGACACCACAGAATGTCACACAGAAGTGGTCCATCGTATCCAGTGGTGGCTAGCCCCTGTACTTGATGGTGGTCGGCATCGGAGGACGAAAAAAGGAGGATGGGGGGGGGGGGGGGGGGTGTCTTATTTTAAAGAAAGACACACGTCCACACCAACGACTTTGGGGGCATTTATATGGGAGTCAGACCTGGGCCTGTATTCACTTTGAGATAAGCATGAGACTTAGCAATCATGCTAACTTAGAAGCGCTTCCAAAAGTCCTATTAAAATATCCACAGGACATTGGAAGAGTTTTCCTAAGTTAGCATCATGTAAGTCTCATGCATATCTCAACGTGAATACAGGCCCTGTTCAAAACAAATTTTATTTTTAGCTTATAAGACGGAAAACCACGCGAAACCCCCGTGATATTGACCACATGAATCTGACGGTCTTTAAAAAAAAAAAAAATAAAATAAAAAATTTGTGTCCTAAATCCAATAACGGAGGTAGGAGGGGAGGAGATGGTTGGGATGGTCAGAGGAAGAGGAGACTCCAAGGAAATTGAAGAAGCTTCAAAAAGGTTCCAGGGTTAGAGGTCAAGGCCTTCTAATACTAGTCTACTACTACTCGACTCTCGGCAGCCTTGAAGATCACAGGAAGTGTACTATATCGACAAACGAAATGAGACAATGAGAAGACTTAGTGCGATTTTTTTCTCACGCCAGAGGGGGCATGACGCTCGTTGGGCTAATCCTCTCTGTATTAGTATTGGGGATAAAGAAAGAGAGAGAGACTGTGGGAGTGGTCCTACGTATCCAGCACTCAATCTCATCTCTCCACTACCTAACGCCCATTAGAAATGTACAAAATCGCGTGATAAGCCCCTAGTGCATTGCTGCCCTCCTCTGGCGTGAAAATATCGCCATAGGTTGGACCATTGATAGGTTGACCATTGATAGGTTGACCCATTGATATGTTGACCATTGATAGGTTGACCATTGATAGAGCGCTAATTGTGGCAAAGACGCCCCCACGAATGTGTCCATGTTCAGAATAAATTATCATAGATGTTACAATCATGACTTCAGTGTGGGATTTGTTTAATAGGGGGCATTTGCACGAGTGTTTGTTCTCTTATACTATACTATCTAATTTGTTGCCCGCGCTCCGTTCTGCAACTAGTTAAGGCGCTGGCCTTTTCTTAATTCAACTCTCTAAATTCAACTCGTGAAATTCAAGGTCCCTGCACGCGGCAAATTCCCTATTGATACTGAAGAATCAGCTTTAAAGTTTCTACGAGGATTGGGATAGCAGACTCACCCTATTCCCAAGTCCGGATAAGCTGACGCAGACCCCTTGTGACCCCTATCCCACTCCTGTCAGGACTTCCAGGACTGCCCTCTGTACGACAGTATGGGCGGCAACAGATCCTGGCCTGGATGGACGGACCCTCAGGAAACCACCTCACTGGGGGAAACTGCGGACGACCTCCGCCGACGTCCCATTGTTTGGGCGACATCACAAGATCACAAGAGCGGTCCTGTGTTTTGATGCGTAGCCAGATTGAAACGGCTGAAGAAGAAGAAAAGAAGAAGAAATAAGAGAAGAATGACAGTTTCAGAAAGAAGAAGATACAGTTTTCAAGGCCTCCCAATTTTGTGTTTGTGACAGTGATAGCGATTCGCCACTTCAGGCGATATCACTTTTAGTGGTTGTGTCATCTCTGTCATTA
>CM065706.1:42117643-42144193 GCA_017654935.2 Phymorhynchus buccinoides | reverse complement strand
GGATTACGAATAATACATGTACAGTGGTCACAGGGCGTGTTGTTATTGTTTGTCTAATATAGTATAGGAATAACTATTCATTATCTGGTGTGAAACGTCGTCTATAACGACCGTGCGCTAACAGACTATGCAACTACATGGGAACCTACTACCAGGCACGAAAGGGCATTAAAGTGTCAAAGGTTGGGTAGCATTCTGACAGCGAAACCAACAGGGTGGTCCTCTTGTCCAAATGATCCTTTCTTTGTAATGGGTAGTGTGGCCGTTTTTCGAAAGTTTTTGTAAGCTTGAGTAAATGAGTGGACTGTCACTGGCCATTTTGATAAATCGGAGGGAGAACATCCTAGATTTTTAGCCTAAAGCTGAAGAAAATGATCAACCTACTCGTTTTCAAAAGACCAAACAAATATTGTTTGTATCAGTGGGAAGATTTAGAGGCCATAACAGGATTTGTCCCCTTAATAAATCAATTGAAAGATGAGAATGGTCCAGAGAGCATGTACCCATAATTGAATGTCCCTTTCGTGGTGCTGGGTCATAAATTATGTACAATATTGTATGATGGTTTCTTACCTGAAGCAAAAGTGTCCCTCCGAGTAACTGTCATGTATACTTAAGTTAAACTGTATTTTTATAATATCTTTTTTTTTTTTTACCTTGACCTTAATTATTGGCCTCAAGTTTCTTATCAATATTTTTTATCCTACCCATATATATCTTTCTTGAAAATATTTGCTGTTAGCATTACACTTACAGTCCCATATTTTGATTAATAAAACAATTGCTTAGTTTAACTTAAACTTAGCTAAAACTAAAAGGAAAGGGAACTTTGAACTAAGAATGACCTTGGTCAGTTGGTGGCTGGGTAACCTTGACCCTTGACTTTGCATCTTTGTGAACCACTTTACTGTTAGTGTCAGGCAATTGTCCTGCAAAACAAGGAGTCCCAGGGACTCCTTCTTACAGTTTAGAATTAGAGGGTCCTCGAGGAGGGATAGGGGGTCCCAATGACATTGCGAATGCTTAATTAGTATAAAGAATAAATTCATTTCAAGTGCACTTGATGAGTAGCTTGACAAAGATTTTCAGAATGTCACTGGACGCATACATGTGTGCGCGCGCACAGCACCATGCACACACACACACACACACACACACACACACACACACATACACACACACACATACACACACACACAGACACACACACACAGGATTATAGTACTTCATAGACCCCTAAATGGGGGTCCCTCACCCCCTGGTCAGTGTCCCTTCCCTGCATGGAAGTGAGAGGCTTTGATTAGAGTGTCTTTTAGGATTATAGTACTTAATAGACCCCTAAATGGGGGTCCCTTACCCCCTGGTCAGTGTCCCTTCCCTGCATGGAAGTGAGAGGCTTTGATTAGAGTGTCCTTTAGGATTATAATACTTCATACTATAGACCCCTAAATGGGGGTCCCCCACCCCCTGGTCAGTGTCCCTTCCCTGCAGGGAAGTGAGAGGATTCAATGGTTAGAGTGTCCTTTAGGATTATAGTACTTCATAGACCCCTAATTGGGGGTCCCTCACCCCCTGGTCAGTGTCCCTTTGGCCTTCCCTGCAGGGAAGTGAGAGGATTTGGTTATTTACGGTGAAAGGGCAGATAAGGACAAGAGAACAGTGGCATGGGAGGACTTGGTATTTTGGGTATTTGTTGGTACTTAGTTTATAATCACAGATGCGTCTCTGTGAAATTCGGGTTTTCCTACTCCCACATGGAGAGCGCGTCGCAGCCAGAGACGAGCCACCCAATATTATTTTTTTTGTTTTTTTTTGCATGCGATTTTTTGTGTGACTGATGAGGAAGGAAAGGGGGTGTGGGGTAATTTTTGACCAAATGACTACTGTTTTGTTGCCACTGGGTTTGACATGTACTATGTGCATGGGCACACAGGACCTCGGTTTATCGTCTCATCCGAAAGACCCCACGTTCATACCGCAAGGCCTAGTGCAGAGTGAGAGGAAAAATACCCAGGACTTGTTGCCATGTTCGTCACCACCCCTTTATTCTACATTGTGATGACTAAGCCCACATTGGCACATGGCCAAAGTATAAGATTTGGTGCTTTAGCCATTCAGTGAGCCAAAAGACCATAGCTGTATCATGTAACACCTGAACAAACAGGCTTGACCACCGAGCTCTGTTGTTCTCATCCATGTGTGGAGACTACAACTCAGCGATAGTCATAATGCTCCACTGGCAAATTGTCCTCTGCTGCTTGTCCGTTGAGTTAGAGACATGTTGTATTCCCATTCTTGTCACTGGTTGACATTGGCCAGTTTTTGCAGGGGACAATGATAAGTGAGAGCTGTGCAGTAACATGGGTGTTTTTTTTCTCAACAGTATCATTGGAATATCGATGGTACAGCTTAGGGTTTTGTTTTGGTGGATGACTATCACCTTGACTATCAAACTACTGAGGCATTTGCACTGGCTCTACTCCACTGCAGCCAAATGGGCTGGTTGACCTATGCCGGCTATGGGGACCTTCTCCAATGCCATCTGTCAAACCACTTTGGCTGAGAGTGAGAGAGTTAGGATGTACCCTGGGTAAGGCTTCTCCTCTAATAAGTACTATCTCAGTATCTGGCTGTCATAGTCGGAAACAACAAGCAGGCATACAATACAAGTCAAGTCAAAATGATCTTTATTGATGATAAAGGAATATAAGCTAAACAAAGCTTTTTTTCATCTAAACCTTTTAAGTCCTCTGTCTCTCCTTAGAGTAGACTGTATGCTAACTGTATGCTATCATTTGTGTGTATATATATATATATATGTGTGTGTGTGTGTGTGTGTGTGTGTGTGTGTGTGTGTGTGTGTGTGCATGGGTGCTCCTGCTTTCAGGATGTCCTGAAATGCAGGATTTTTTTATTGCCTGGAGCCGGCGTTGCTGGATTATGAGAATTTGAGAAGCTGGATTTACTATATAAACGTTTTGTGATATGTAGAATAGAACAATAAAAGAAATGAATACAGATAAATATTACATGCTTTACCCAGGAACTTTATAAGGATTGTTTTGTCAAGTTGTTCTGGACGGCTAAGTCTCTAGGGAAGACTTTAGATAATTTGCCTTTAGCCCACTTCTCTAGGGTATGGGAGATGAGCAACTTTCCCGGCCCCTTTTCATCTAATAAATTTATATTTGTGCCCGGGTTCTGGCTCGTATGGTTGTAAGAAATACAAGTGGTTGAATTGCTCTAAATGGCAGACAGAGAGAAGTAGGGTTTTACATGAAATTACAAGACTCCCACTCTCATCAGTCTGACCAAAGGGTTCAGGATTATTTGACACTTGTATTTTATTTACTCCCAAAATCTGCATAAGATTATGCAACAATAATAATAAAGCAGCTCAATGGCGCCAAAACAAAATATGGATAAAAAACAATGAAATCCGAAAGGATTCACAAGACTTTTGTCTTTCTATAAGGTTCGCCCCATGCCGGAAGGGTTACTAATTATCTTCGGTGTCCGTAGGAAAGTTCAAATGATTGGCGCAGTCAGGTAGACTTAGCTGTTTGAAGTTCTGGGCTTGCTCGTCAGGTGAGAGTAGCTCCCAGTCGTTCCTATTACGGCTTCGCGGGATGGCACGGTTCAGGCGTGGTCTCCTCGCGGATTCTGGGTGCAGGTTGTCTTGGCGACGGACCCGTCTTGGTGCTTGGTGGAGTCCGGGATGATCTTCCGGCCCACGATGCCCTGCTGATAATCACAGGAGAAGGTGGATGTAGATCTCTATGGCTTAGAGACAAGGGGCTTCAGTCGGCAGGGAATTAGTGAATCCCAACCGGCTTGAAGGCTTCCCTTGTACAATAGCACTACATGTAGTTAATAAATAAACTGAATTTCAGTTAACAAACTGAGATCAGTAAAACATAAAAGGTGATCAAGACAACATCACTCTCCATCCAACACCTGGAAAGGAATGGTATCATAAAGTGCAAGATTGCGGCCCATAGGTTTCCTACTAAAAATAGTGCAAGATTGCGGCCCATAGGTTTCCTACTAAAAATAGACAAAAGGGTTAGTAGGCATAAACTCCGGTTCTGGTACCAAAAGTGTTCAAGTCAAAAACACACACACACAAATAATCAGTGCACATAAATAGAATAGAATGTTTACCACTTCTTTTCTATAACATATCTATCTACTCCTTATTCATCATTGAACATAGGATCTAGATCAAAACTAGAGTCAAACAAACAAGATCTCAATCACCTGCCATCAATAATACTTACTAGTGGGCTTATGATGACTGGTTGTGAGTGTTGCTCTAGCTACGTTTCAGCATCTTGTGTGACAACTTTTTCTCACCACTCCAATTATAGCCTTCACTTTCAAACAATGAAAGCCTGCTATTGGTGTATTACAGTCCACACGTCACAATTTGCTGTTCTAAATGTACTGAACAATCACGCGCCTATTCCATCCTTAGCACATTCCTGACATTCCTAACCTTGTGATTGAAAAGGCAAAACCGTGTTCAAAGGGAGATAACCTCGGTTGTCACTTTCTTGTGATGAGACGGTAGAAAAGAGGGGGGGGGGGGTGAAGGGAGATAACCTCGGTAGGTGGTACGTGCCGACCGGGGAGAAAGAGATAACGCCCTTCCGCGGCGTTCGTTTGAAGCAGCGGGGCAATTAACGTGGCGGCTGGACAGAGAAATGAAAAGGCGAGGGGGGGGAGGGGAGGGGGGGGGGGGGTGTAGATAAGAAATAAAGAAAGTGGGTCGCGCGGGACACTTACGTCACAGAGGCCCCCCGAAGAAAAGATTCTGGTACCGGAATCTTCCTGTGGAACGCCGACTCCACTTTCGACTTGGGCGACAGGGACAAATTAGTGGGGAGACTGGGTCGGCTGGAATGGTGGAACATCTGGTCGCAACACAGAGTTCAAAGGAGCAGGTGGGTTAGAGATCAGTGGAATGGATTCCGACTGAGGTTGGTGCGGCAATCCTGTGTTGAGTTGTCCCAAGGTTGATTGCAGAATAGCAAACACCTCTTGCCTGAGTTTCCCCTTTAGCCTGGATTCATCATTGCTGATGATGTGGTTTGGTAGGCCGATTCGGGCGAAAATGGCTTTGAGTGCCGCGGCTATCTGGCTAGCATCAAGTGAGGAGATTGGGGCGGCATCGCACTGCATGGTACATATGTCGACCACGGTGACTATGTACCGGAATTTCTTCTTCCGTTTAGGTAGAGGCCCGACCAAGTCGACTGCCACTCGCTGAAAGGGAGGGGTAGGTGACGGCTGTACGTGCGGCGGCCTGTCCCGATAGTACCTTCGGTGGGTGTTTGCGGGTACAGTGCTGCCTTTCACCTGAGGTACCTGTGGCGAGTGGTCTTGGGTCGTTAGGCGGACATTCCTTGGGAAGGATTTTCCAAGTTGTGGCGGACTTGGGGACTTGGGACAATCTGGATTGGCTCGCGCGGCAATTTGGTTTGCCGCGTTGAGAGGTTTCTTCCCTGCTGAGGGAGATTTGCTCTTTGGGAAGGAGGGAGGGAGTTGGTTTGTGGATTGGGGAGAAGGGAATGCTGCTGAAACTATAGCAGGTTGAGAGGGGTGCCCTAAAAACACATACTGTGATCCCAGTATGAGGTCATAGACAGGACTGTCCATGAGCACTGCCTTGATGGGTCCCTTAACATATCTGGTGTCGACATTGATTATGGCGACTGGCAAAGTGGATGGGGGGATTGCAGCATCAGGGCCTTGCAGAGAGATGAAGTCTCCCGTGTATGCTGACGCGGGGACTAAGGATCCGCAGACAATGGCGTCGCATGACAGTCCAGTGTCATAGAGACACTGAACAGGGATGTTGTTGACAGTCGCCTGTCCAACGACTGACGGTGTGCCTGGACACTGTACTGGGGAGGGGTTTGTGCAATTCTGCGAAGTCGAGACGACTTGCATAGTTGCAACATTTTGCCGCTTGTAAGCAAGTTTCCTGCAGTCATCCCGATTGTGGGTGTTCGACTTGCAGTATGAGCAGAATAAGGGTTGTCCCAGTGGTTGTCGTTCATGGGTAGAACTGTTTGACCCACTGTTGGAGTTGGGGTTAAACCTGCTCTGCTGTGAAGCAGTGGACCCAACTACTTGCTGTAGTTTTGGCCTTTTAGGGGCGCTAGGTTCATCATGGGCTAGAGTGTACCTATCACTTAGCTGGATGAGGTCAGCCAGAGTTGTGGCACCTTGTTCGGCAGTAAAGGTGCGTAACTCTGGGGACATGGTTTCGCGCAGTTGCTCGCCAACCATCAGTTCCCGGAGATCCTCATAGGACTCAGTTTTGGCAGAAAGGGACACCCATTTAGTCAGATAGTTCCCCAGTCTATCTGAAAATTGGGCATAGGACTCTCCCCTACCTTTTCTGGTTGACCGGAACTTTTTCCGGTAGGCGTCCGCTGTCAACTCGTATCTGTTGAGCAGGGCTTCTTTCAAAGCTGGGTAGTCGGTAATTTGGCTTGACGGAAGTTTGCTGTACACCTCATAAGCCACACCCCTGAGACTTTGGGCAAGCTTGAGGTTGAACTTTTCCGGAGCAAGCTCAAATTCCTGGGCCAGTCTTTCAAATCTATCGAGGAATGCATCGATAGACTCTGTTGCCTCATTGAATGCCTCCAATGTGAAGGTCATGGCTGAGGTATGAATGGGAGGGGGAAAATTTTGAGGGGCAGCAGTCTCAGAGTCTGCTGAGTTTTCAAGCTGCTTCATAGCTAGCTCATGGTCTCGCGCCTTTTCTCGCTCAGTGGCCTCAAGTTCGAGTTCTTTATTTTTGGCATCCTGCACTAGTTGTCTCTGCCTTAACTCATGAGTACGGATTTTCTCTGCTTCTCCTGAGTGTCGCGAGCTTTATCAGCCTCTTGAGCCTCATGAGCTCTCTGTTTGTCTTTCTGAGCCTCCTCGCGAGCTTTATCAGCCTCTTGAGCCTCATGAGCTCTCTGTTTGTCTTTCTCAGCCTCCTGAGCCTCCCGAGCTTTATCAGCCTCTTGAGCCTCATGAGCTCTCTGTTTGTCTTTCTCGGCCTCCTCGCGAGTTTTCTCTTTGTCATATTCAGATATGACAAAATTTGCTAACTCTTGGCCTGACAATCCTAGAGATTCTCCCCATTCTTTAAGTTCCCTCCTAAGTTTAACAATCTCAGCCATGGTTGTAAATACAACTATTCAAAATAAAAACAAAGCTGCTGAGTTGAATGTATCAAACAACACTTAACTATTTCAGCATAAACAGAAATAGCATGCACATCAAAATAAAGTCATAAATAGCATTCAAACAAATCAAATCAAAACACAGTGAACCAAATCACAATAACTTTCCCAGTGGACACAAGATAAGTTTTGAAAAGGAACTACCGTTTGAATTGAAATTTGTTAGACTTTATGAAAAAAAATATCCCGGACGCGAGCCCCCAATTAGATGTGACGAGGTAATGGGTTAAAAGGCTAAGTCTCTAGGGAAGACTTTAGAAAATTTGCCTTTAGCCCACTTCTCTAGGGTATGGGAGATGAGCAACTTTCCCGGCCCCTTTTCATCTAATAAATTTATATTTGTGCCCGGGTTCTGGCTCGTCATGATGGTTGTAAGAAATACAAGTGGTTGAATTGCTCTAAATGGCAGACAGAGAGAAGTAGGGTTTTACATGAAATTACAAGACTCCCACTCTCATCAGTCTGACCAAAGGGTTCAGGATTATTTGACACTTGTATTTTATTTACTCCCAAAATCTGCATAAGATTATGCAACAATAATAATAAAGCAGCTCAATGGCGCCAAAACAAAATATGGATAAAAACACAATGAAATCCGAAAGGATTCACAAGACTTTTGTCTTTCTATAAGGTTCGCCCCATGCCGGAAGGGTTACTAATTATATTCGGTGTCCGTAGGAAAGTTCAAATGATTGGCGCAGTCAGGTAGACTTAGCTGTTTGAAGTTCTGGGCTTGCTCGTCAGGTGAGAGTAGCTCCCAGTCGTTCCGGTTACGGCTTCGCGGGATGGCACGGTTCAAGCGTGGTCTCCTCGCGGATTCTGGGTGCAGGTTGTCTTGGCGACGGACCCGTCTTGGTGCTTGGTGGAGTCCGGGATGATCGTCCGGCCCACGATGCCCTGCTGATAATCACAGGAGAAGGTGGATGTAGATCTCTATGGCTTAGAGACAAGGGGCTTCAGTCGGCAGGGAATTAGTGAATCCCAACCGGCTTGAAGGCTTCCCTTGTACAATAGCACTACATGTAGTTAATAAATAAACTGAATTTCAGTTAACAAACTGAGATCAGTAAAACATAAAAGGTGATCAAGACAACATCATTCTCCATCCAACACCTGGAAAGGAATGGTATCATAAAGTGCAAGATTGCGGCCCATAGGTTTCCTACTAAAAATAGTGCAAGATTGCGGCCCATAGGTTTCCTACTAAAAATAGACAAAAGGGTTAGTAGGCATAAACTCCGGTTCTGGTACCAAAAGTGTTCAAGTCAAAACACACACACACAAATAATCAGTGCACATAAATAGAATAGAATGTTTACCACTTCTTTTCTATAACATATCTATCTACTCCTTATTCATCATTGAACATAGGATCTAGATCAAAACTAGAGTCAAACACACAAGATCTCAATCACCTGCCATCAATAATACTTACTAGTGGGCTTATGATGACTGGTTGTGAGTGTTGCTCTAGCTACGTTTCAGCATCTTGTGTGACAACTTTTTCTCACCACTCCAATTATAGCCTTCACTTTCAAACAATGAAAGCCTGCTATTGGTGTATTACAGTCCACACGTCACAATTTGCTGTTCTAAATGTACTGAACAATCACGCGCCTATTCCATCCTTAGCACATTCCTGACATTCCTAACCTTGTGATTGAAAAGGAAAAACCGTGTTCAAAGGGAGATAACCTCGGTTGTCACTTTCTTGTGATGAGCCGGTAGAAAAGGGGGGGGGGGGGGTGAAGGGAGATAACCTCGGTAGGTGGTACGTGCTGACCGGGTAGAAAGAGATAACGCCCTTCCGCGGCGTTCGTTTGAAGCGGGGCAGCGGGGCAATTAACGTGGCGGCTGGACAGAGAAATGAAATTTCCCAGGCAACCCATGTGTGAGTGTGTGTGTGTGTGTGTGTGTGTGTGTGTGTGTGTGTGTGTGTGTGTGTTTCGTTTCGTTTTTTGTTTGCTTTGTTTTTTTAAATTTTTGCTCAGATTTTTTAGCTTCTTTGTGAATCGCTTAGAGCCCCGCAAGGAGAATAAGCGCTATGTAAATTGTCATTATTATTATTAGAAAGGGCCAACAGTAAATGAGAGCTGCATAATTCATGATTTTTGACAGTCGTAGACATTCATGGTGCAGCTTATATTGGCCGTTCAGTTGTGATGGAAGAGTTCAAAACGGTACATCTATAGGGGAAGACGGGGTAAAAAGCGCATGGGCGGGTAAGAAGCCCACCCCAATTATTTCATGAAATAAAGAACATTTCAGTCAAATTTGCCCATGAGACGAATGCTAAACATTAACGCTCGTCTCATGGGCAAAATCAGACTGAAATTTGCTTCATTTCATGAGATAATTGGGGTGGGCTTCTTACCCGCCCATGCGCTTTTTACCCCGTCTTCCCCTATCTTTTTGTTTGTTTAATCGGGACTTTCCTGGTATTGTAGTACCTCCAGGATCGTCTCACTGTCTATGAATTTAAGAATGTCCCACATGTGCCTGATCCAGGTCGGAGGACGTTAAGCGGACTGTCATCAACATAGGTTTACCTGGTTTACCTTACACTTAACTGGCACAGACACTCCCAAATGAAGGGTTGTAGGCTACACTCATTGCAGACTATCAGATTAAGGCCAAAGTGCAGGGTGTGAGTGTGACCCTGTTTCCAGTAACTGACTGACTGACAGAGATTCGGAACAATATCTTTTTTTTCTTCTCTCTATGGAACAAAGCATTGACACAATCTGAAGCAACCCCAGATATGTACACGTGCATAGATACACACAGTGTCTGTGTGTGTGTGTGTCTGTGTGTGTGTCTGTGCAGTGTGTGTGTGTGTGTGTGTGTGTGTGTGTGTGTGTGTGTGTGTGTGTGTGTGTGTGTGTGTGTGTGTGTGTGTGTGTGTGTGTGTGTGTGTGTCTGTGTGTGTCTGTGTGTGTGTGTATGTGTGTGTGTGTGTCTGTGTGAGAGGGTGTGTGTGTGTGTGTGTGTGTGTGTGTGTGTGTGTGTGTGTGTGTGTGTGTGTGTGTCTGTGTGTGTGTATGTGTGTGTGTGTGTGTCTGTGCAGTGTGTGTGTGTGTGTGTGTGTGTGTGTGTGTGTGTGTGTGTGTGTGTGTGTGTGTGTGTGTGTGTGTGTGTGTGTGTTGTGTGTGTGTGTGTGTGTGTGTGTCTGTGTGTGTGTGTCTGTGCAGTGTGTGTCTGTTGTGTCTGTGTGTGTGTGTGTCTGTGCATGTGTGTGTGTGTGTGTGTGTCTGTGTATCGATTATCTTAAAAACTACTGTTTGGATTTTGATTACATTCTGAAAACATGGATAGCATTATCACCCCCCCCCCCCCTTTTTCTCCCCCCCCCCCCCCTCTCTCTGTGTTTATTTTGTTTAGTCTTGTATTCTTTTTTTTGTGAGAAAAGGGAGAAAGGGTAAAAATAAAGAGATCAAATACTGCATGAGTCACAAGATTCAAGATTCAAGAAGTTTAATCCTTTGACCCCTTTTGGAGCATGGAGGATACAAAAACAGTATAACACAAACATAAAACTCAATCAAAACCGCAAAAAATTCAAAAGTAACAGCGAAATGTCAGTTTTTGGTGAGCAGTGAAAGAAACTCTTTTAAATTATCTTTCCAAATTTTAGAAATTTACTTAAATTTAAACATATACGTCGTCCTTTTTGAAACATGCTACAGAAATTGAAAACGGATTTGGGTTTCAGAAATTTTTTAGGAACATATTTTTCATGAAGTTCATTGTATTTTGGACATTCCATTATACAATGAAATTCGTCTCCTATCTCGCCCATTTCGCAATTACGACAAATACGTAATTCTCTTGGAACATTATAATGTCTTCCAACTTCAATAGGCAATTTATGATTGCTGCATCGAAACTTGAATAAAGATATAACATAAACATCTGGTAAGGTTGAAATGTAATGTTCCCTTCCAAAGTCTGTCTTAAAATGTTTATAAATAAGCATTTACTACTGTTCTCAAGAGAATTACGCCAGTCACGAATATAGTTATTTTGTAATTCTTGTTTAACACACTTGCATAAGTTAGTTTTACTCGAGAATGATTGGGATTCCCAAACACAATCAAAACCAGTTTCTTTAAAATACTTTTAACATAAGCAAGCCACGGTGAAACAAAAAGACCCCTGTAAAATATTATACAATTTGCTAGAATATGTTTTAGAATCATTATTAACCAAATCAGCCCAGAACCTTATCATTCTTGTTTTAACAAGTAAAGACAGAGGATACATTCCAGTTTCACCATAAATCATAGAAGTCATTGTAGTTTTATTTACTCTAAACAAATATTTTAAGAAACGTAACTGTAACTTTTCTAACATATCAACATTTTCATATCCCCAATTTTCACAACCATATAACAAGACACACACACACACACACATACACACACGCGCGCATATACACGCACACACACACACACACACACACACACACACACACTCACACTCACACACACACCACACACACACACACACACACACACACACACACACACGCACACACGCGCACACACACACACACACACACAAAACACGTGACACACACACACACACTATGACACACACACACACACACACCACACCACACACACACACACACAATAAACAAAATAATTCTGACCATAAAAAAAAGTATGCTGTTTTTCCTTTTGACGTGTTTAATATTTTGTTTGCCAGTTAGTTGCATTTCTTTTTAAAATGGTGGATGAAAAACTAGGCTTCAGATTACTCAACAATTCAACAAAATAACCTTAACCCTTTCACCGCCAGTCATATTTAATCCAAACATTTCCATTAAATTTACCTGGGTAGAGAACAAAATCCATCTGCAGTATTGGGGATTCTTCTGTAACATATATAAAATAAGGTCTATCCTTACTTCCCAAAACTAAGACTAGGGTCTTTGGATAATAGACCCCAATTTGATGCCTTTTAGCGACATAGAAGTTAAATCACTGTGGTGCTAAAATGCGACTTTGGCGGTGAAAGGGTTAAGACGTTTTCTACACATTTTTTTGCGTGTTAAGGACATTCTTTCCACATAAGAACTGTTTTGACGCATGCACCCAACGCTACTTGCCTCATCCCTGAACGGCTCGCTTCTCGTTTGGTTATAAACTTATGCTCATTCGGCAGTTTTCCTTCAGAGAAAATAACAAAGCAGCGAAAACGATCGTCTCGAAAGATGGGCACCGATCTTCTTCGAATTAAAACAAAGATGCTAGCTGAAAGTGAGCATTTGTGTCGGAATTACAATGTCTAGGCATCACAAGGGATCTACTGGTGTCGTGAGCGAAAGGGAAACGAAGAGAATTAAGGTAGGAAGCGTGTTTTTTGTTGTTCACTGGTGTGCGTTGATGGTCACTGGTGAAGGGTTTCATGGCCGTCGTCTGCTCAGCAGCTGTTTTTGTTGATGCTGCTCCCGCGTTGGCCTGAATCCAACCCAGGTTGCCCGGGCTTGTCTGGGATCGTTAGGGGATTATTTACAAGTGTGAACAAAGCACAGTGTAGATAGAAACATTGAGTGTAGTGCCTGTCTGTCGCAGTCAAAAGTGTAGCTCGTGCATGTCGCAGTCAAAAGTGTAGCTCGTGCAAATCTGCCGCTTGCGACAACCACAAATTTCACACAGAAAGTTTCTTTACTTGAACCATTTACCTAACCCTAACCCTAACCCTATCCCTAACCCTACAAAAAAGTGAAAGAGTGAAATTTGTGGTTGTCGCAAATACAGACTCTCATAGTAGCGAGTGGCAGATTTGCACTGTCGCAGTCAAAAGTACTTTTGTGACAACCACAAATTTCACTCTTTCTTTACTTGAACCATTTACCTAACCCTAACCCTACAAAAAAGTGAAATCTGTGGTTCATGCTCAATGTCGCAAATACATACTCATAGTAGCGAGCGGCAGATTTGCACGAGCTACACGTTTGACTGCAACAGACTTTCTTCTATAATTCTATGGTGATCCGTGATGACCAACTTCTTTGTAGGCCTATACAGTGGAACCTCCCTTATAAGACCTTCAAAAATCATGATGAAAATCTGTTTAACATCCTCCGGGCTGGAACAGACACATATGGGACATTAAATTAATGTTAATGATTAATAGATATAAAGATTGTGGGAACGATTCTGGAGGCAATGCCCTGAGGCAGTGCAACACCAGTAAAGTCCCGAATTTTTAACAACACAGATGTGTATACTAAAATCATCCAAAAGGAGTCTTATTATAATATAAGGGAGGGGTCTTATAAGGGAGGTAATTTTAATACTTACAAAGAAGGGCAATGTCTCAGGGAAGTAGGTCTTATGTGGGAGGGAGTCTAAGTCTTATAAGGGAGGTTCCACTGTAGAAGTAAATGTACACAGTTTAGAAATGTGACAAGAGAAAGAAAAAATATAGAAAAGGAAAAGCTCTTAAATACTAAATTCTAGTTATTGTGTTCAGCCAGTGAACTTTCAACTTTTTTTTTCTTACTTGAAATTCACAAGACAGGGACTGGGCGATTCATTCGTGATATAGTATTTCTTTGAGAATCATAATGAAAAATATAGAAGTAAAAATTACTTTTTTTTCTCTAAAAAAAAAAATAATAAATTTTTACTTTGAATAATTGTTTTACAAGCTTAATTTTTTGACGTCAGAGTTCAGTACTTATATTCAATATAGTATTGCATCTTTAAGTTTTAAACAATATCTTGACCATACAGTATAATATAATTGATATTTCTTAATGTTATAGATCTTCTTAATCAATGTGAATAATGTTATGTAAAGTGCCTAGAGCCCAAAGCAAGAATAAGCCCTATAACAAATATGAATTATTATTATTATTATTAAATACATTTCAAATAACATGCAATTAATGCATCTTCATAAAAATGGTTAAAAATCGAAACTTAACCCCACCCCCACCCCAACTTGTTCATGATTTGTCAACATATAAATTGCTCACAGTGCTCACAGCAGTCGGTGATCCCCTAGTGTGAGAAGTGGCAAGGAAAGCAGGACAGTTTATTCTCTAGTGGGTGTTGAACTTTGAAGTAAATTAGTTTCTTTAGGAATTCATCCATGTATTACTATTACCAGTACTACACAGTGAAAATCACTTAATTCAAAATTGTAGGGACTTAAATTTTGTTTTGGAGATGTATAGCCAATATTTTGAGTTAAAAAGACCTTTTGGCATAAAGATGATTAAACTGGGAGTGGGACCAGAACGCGATTGTGAGTTATCCAGTGTTTTTTGAGTTATCAGGAATCCACTGTATTAGTAACCATGAAGCACAAGAACAAAATAATGCCAATGGGAACTAAGTATGTAGGCCTAATGCTTACAGTACACACATGTATACACAGAGTGACAGACAGACTTATACACTGTGACATTACACACATTAGTGACACACACAGTGACACATATAATACACACACACACAGTGACTCACACATACAGACAGACAGACAAAACACACACACACACACACACACCACCACACAAACAACAACATACAGTATTTATGCGGCACTAATTCTTGATAGAAATCAAATCGAAGCGCACACGCAACACACAACACACACACACACACACACACACCACACACACACACACACACACGTTGAACTTTCACAGCACATTCGAAAACAGAGACACTTGACATGGATGCACAAAGTTAAGAAGATAATAAGACGTACATGTATTGATGTAGGCTAAAGGGAAGAAAGAGGAGGGAAAGAGAGAACATTTTAAGGCTTCAATGACGGGGAAACAGGTGGGCTTTGAGGTTTTATTTGAAAGCAGAGAGGGTTGGTCACTGACGGAGGGAAAAGAGGAAATTTGTTCCAGGAGGTTGGTCCTGAAACAGCAAAAGAGCACAGACTGACAGTTGAAAGCTTAAATACATCGGGATCTGGAGAGATAGAGGGTCAGAATTTGAACGTAATACATGTGCGAGCACACACTCACACACACACATACATACACACACACAAACACACACACACAACACACACACACACACACCACACACACACACCCACACACACTTCACACACACACACCACACACACACACACACACACACACACACACACACACACCACACACACACACACACCAAACACACACACACACACACACACACACACACACACACTCTGACACAGTCATACAGTCACACACAGAGATTAACACACACACACACAAACTTTTAGATGCCATATCTCAGCAACCAATTAAGATTTTAAAATTATTTTTGTTATTTGCTTCTTTTAAAAATATCTAAATGAACATTTCAATCACTAATCAATGTTAATTTTTGGCTGCCAGTAATACTGTAAACATTTACAATTTAATACAAATGAACATTTGTATCATGAACAAATGACTAATGATACTTTTTTGATAGATAACAGAGAACACACTATTTCTATCTGAGCTGTTTAATATTTTAGATCCACTCAGCTCTGATGTATATATATTATATGTCAGTAAAATTTAAAAAAGTATCGTTGTAAACCAAAACATAGATCTCCCTTCCCTTTGTTTCCCCTCATCCAGGTTTAGGCACAGGCAGTGGAACCTCCCTTATAACTTATAAGACCTTCAAAAATCATCCAAAAATCAGGTCTTATAATGGAGGGGTCTTATATTTATAAAGGAGGTAATTTTAATACTTACCAGAGAAGCAGGGGTCATTCCTAGCACCGGTCATCAGTCACTGACTGATACAAATTTGAAATGACCTAGTGTTTTTGCAGGCAAGAGGTCACATGACTTATTATGTTTACTTCGTGTCTGTTAGCAACTTTATGGATTTTGATGTGCGCTGCAACTGATTCCATAATGATCAGATTGACTTTGGTGGAACAATAGACTAAAAATAATTACCCTATTATTACTTTACATTGCATAGTACTGTACTACTAGTTAACTTTTCTCATGCAAAAAAAAAGTATTAAAAAAAACCTTTTCTCAAGTCTTTGAACATGCAGTTTGTCAAACTATGTGATTGACTGCAACAGAGTGTCCATAGAAAACAGTTTTCTCATGTCATTCCTTGAACATGCAGTCTGTGAAACTATGTGACTGATTGCAACAGTGTGTCCTAGAAAACAGTTTTCTCATGTCATTTTTTGAACATGCAGTCTGTGAAACTATGCGATTGATTGCAACAGAGTGTCCTAGGAAACAGTTTTTTGTTGCACTGAAGTTGTATTTCCTTTTTTTTTTTTTTTTTACATTATGACTTATTGTTTTATGAAAATGACCTATTATATTTTTCATCGAACTGGTCTTGAAAATGACCTATGATGTCCAGTGACAAGATTTGATCTCTGAAGAAGGGCAATGTTTTTCAGAGAAGTAGGTCTTTATATGGGAGGGGTCTTATAAAAGGGAGATCTTATAAGGGAGATTCCACTGTACTGGTAGAAGACTTGTTTGGAATGACTTTGAAGAAGTGGACAGTGGAAAGATATTGGGTAACCATCCATTCATCCATTCTGTACTACTGTTGTGAGGACTAAACCCAGAGAAAACATTTGGTCAGTTACTGACCCATTCATTAGCCCTCTGCCTCTATGCGGTGTGGTGGGATATTGTGACTGTTTGCGTATGTTTCGTTTTTGTCCTTTTGTTCTTTTCTTCTCATGGGTTTTTCTTCTTCTTTTTTTCAATTTTTTTGTACTTGCTCTGTTTTGCTTTTGTTGATTGTTTGTCTAATATAGTAATAATACATTCATTATCTTTTGTTGATTGTTTGTCTAATATAGTAATAATACATTCATTATCTTTTGTTGATTGTTTGTCTAATATAGTAATAATACATTCATTATCTTTTGTTGATTGTTTGTCTAATATAGTAATAATACATTCATTATCTTTTGTTGATTGTCTAATATAGTAATAATACATTCATTATCTTTTGTTGATTGTTTGTCTAATATAGTAATAATACATTCATTATCTTTTGTTGATTGTTTGTCTAATATAGTAATAATACATTCATTATCTTTTGTTGATTGTTTGTCTAATATAGTAATAATACATTCATTATCTTGTGAACCACTATCGTGACTAACAGACTATGCAAAATAAATGTGACCTACTACCACGAAAGGGGCATTAAGTGTCAAAAATGACCATTCTAACAGCCTGAAACACCAGACACTTATCTTTCCAATGATCCATTTCTTGGTAATGTTTTTTCCTTTTAGAGTTTTGTAAGCCATTGGTAGGGTGAACTGTCTGCCAAATTTTGATTAAATCACAGTCTAAAGTCTAGGCTATCCTGAAGAAAATTGCATCAACGTACCCGTTTGAAAGCTATTTTTTGGAATATTTAGAGACCATAACAAGGATTGTCCCTTATAAATATGAAAGATGATATGTCAGATAACACAAAAATACCCATAAAAATTGAATGTCCCGTTCGTGGTGCTGGGTCATAAATTATGTACAATATTGTATGATGGTTTCTTACCTGAAGCAAAAGTGTCCCTCCGAGTAACTGTCATGTATACTTAAGTTAAACTGTATTTTTATAATATCTTTTTTTTTTTTTACCTTGACCTTAATTATTGGCCTCAAGTTTCTTATCAATATTTTTTATCCTACCCATATATATCTTTCTTGAAAATATTTGCTGTTAGCATTACACTTACAGTCCCATATTTTGATTAATAAAACAATTGCTTAGTTTAACTTAAACTTAGCTAAAACTAAAAGGAAAGGGAACTTTGAACTAAGAATGACCTTGGTCATTTGGTGAGCTGGGTAACCTTGACCCTTGACTTTGCATCTTTGTGAACCACTTTACTGGTTAGTGTCAGGCAATTGTCCTGCAAAACAAGGAGTCCCAGGAACTCCTTCACCTACAGTATAGAGGGTCCTAGAGGAGGGCTAGGGCGGTTCCCAATGACGATTGGCGAAATGGCTTAGATTTTAGTATAAAAGAATAAATTTCATTTCAGAGTCACTTGATGAGTAGCTTGAGCAAAGATTTTCAGAGTTGTCACTGATCGCATACTATGTGTGCGCGTATGCTAACGTCACATGCAATAAAAAACTAAACATGCAGCACAGCAGCACTCACTACACACACATCACACACACACACCATCTACACACGCTCGCGGACAATACACAGATCCTCTACACGTACACGAGACACACACCAGGTCATCACAGGGATTTAGTACTATAATTAGTACCTTCTAAATGGTGGGTTCCCTCACTCCCCTGGTCAGTGTCCCCTTCCGCTGGCGATGGAAGTGAGTTAGGTCTTTGATTAGATTTAAGATGTGTGCCTTTTAGGATTATATGTTACTTAAATAGACTAGGTCGTGTTATGAGACCCGGCTTAAATGGTGGTCGCCGCTCATGCCCGGCTGGCGCGCTGGTCAGTGTCGCCGCTTCGCTGCATGTGAATTGAGAGGCTTTGATTAGACTAGAGTGCTTTTAGGATTATACAGTACATTAATAGGACCCCCTAAATGGGGTCCCTTACCCCGTGCGCTGGTCAGGTGTCCCTATCCTGCTATGGAAGTGAGGGAGGATTCAATGGTTTAGACTTGAGAGTGTCCTTTAGTGATTATATTACTTATAACTGGCCCTAAATGGGGGGTCCCTACTCGACCGCTGGTCATTGTCCATTTCCTTGCATGGAAGTGAGAGGATGTTGAAATTAGAGTGTCTTTACTGTTTTAGGATAATATGTAGCTGTAATATGTAAGCGCCGGCCTAATGGGGTCCCTTGCGGCCTGGTCTGTGTCCTCTTCCGTTGCATGGAATTGTAGGAGGCTTTGAGTTAGGAGTGTCTTTTAGGATTCAGTACTTCATAGACGCGCCTAAATGGGTGTCGACCTTACCCCCTTGGTCGTAGTATGTCCGTTCGCCGTGGCATGGAAGTGAGTAGGCTTTGAGGGGGGGGGCGTTGTCTTTTAGGATTGATGAATACTTCAATTACTATAGGTACGCCTTAAAGTGGGGGTCTCCCCACCCCTCTGAGTACATGTCCCTTCCCTTGTGCAGAATTGTGAGCAGGGATTGCCATATGGTTTAGAGTGTCCTTTAGGATTATTATTACTTCATAGCCGGGCCTATATTGGGGGTCCTGCTCACCAGGGTGCCACCCCTGGTCAGTTGTCTGCTTGGCTTCGCCTGCAGGAGTGAGAGGATTCAATAGTTACGAGTGTCCCTTTAAGGATTATAGTACTTCATAGACCCCTAGTATGGGGGTCCCTCTGACCCCGCTGTCTAGTGTCGGCGCCTTTGGCCTTCGCTCTGGGCAGTGGATAGTGAGAGGATTTGGTTGATTTTAGCGAGTGTGAATACAGGGCATGATATCGTGGAGGACTCATCAGAGAACAGTTGGGGGCTATGGCAGGGACTTGGTATTTCTGGGTATTTGTTGTGTAGCTTAGTTTTTCTTAGATGCAGCTGATGGCGTGTCTCTGTGATAATTCGGGTTTTGGGCTTCCTAGTCCACATGAGGAGCCCGCTGTCGCAGCCAAGATCGAGGTGCACCTATTTTATTAAATGTATTTTTTAGATTTTTATTAATGATGGAGGGGGTCTTTGGTGGGATGGTGGTGTTGTGTTGGGGGGGGGGGGGGGGGGGGGGGGGGGGAGGGGGGGGGGGGGGGGGGGGGGGGGGGGGTTTTTTATTTGCATGCGACTTTTGTGTGACTTGATGAGGAAGGAAAGGGGGTGGGGTAATTTTTTGACGCAAGATGACAACTTTTTGTTGCCTACTCGGGTTTGACATGTCTATGTGGGGCGCATAGGGCACACATGGACCTCGTTATCGTCTCATCTGCGAAAGACCCACGTTCATACGCAAGCGCTAGTGCTAGAGTGAGAGGAAAATACTCACTAGGACTTGTTGGGCGCATGATGCCTCCCGTCGTCAGGCTACGTCCCTTTATTCTACTTGTGATGACTATAGGTCCCAGATTGGTCATGCATGGGCCAAAGTATAAGATTTGGTGGGCTATTTATGCGGCATTCATGTCGGTGGGCCAAAGCCTATAGCGTATCATGTAACCCTGTATGCAAACAGGCTTGACCACGGCGAGCTTCTGTTGTTCTCATCACATGTGTGGAGACTGACAACTCAAGTGATAGTTCATAATACTCCAGTGCCATCTTGTCCACTGCTGGCTTGTCCGTTGAGTTAGAGGAGCATGTTTATTCGCCATTCTGCCGTCAGCTGGTTGACATTGCAGGCCAGTTTTATGCAGGGTAGGCAATGATACTTGATGTAGCTGTGGCAGTATATCATGGTTTGTTCTTCTTCTCACAACAGTTGTCCCTGGAATGTCGATGTAGTCTCGTGAGGTGCTTAGGGGGTTTTGTTTTTGGGTGATGACTATAGTATCACTTCTTGAGCTATGCAAACTACTGGGTCTATTTGGGCACTGGCTCTACTCCCTGCAGCTCTGTAAATGGCTGGTTGACCCTATAATGGCCGGCTATGGGGAACTGCTTCTACTTCCAAATGCCATACTGTCAAACGCACTTTGGCTGAAGAGTGAGGAGAGTATTAGGATGTAGGCCCGCTGGGTATACGGCTTCTCCTCTAATGAGTACTATCTGCAGTATCTTGGCTTCATAAGGTCGGCAAACAACAAGCAGGCATACATATTACTATATATACAAGTCACGAAATGATCTTTATTGATGATTATAAGGGAATGAGAAGCTAACAAAGTCTTCCTTTGCGCGGATCTAAACGCTTTTAAGGATCGCTCTGTCTCTCCTGTAGAGAGTTAGACTGTATGACTATCATTTGTGTGTGTGTGTGTGTGTGTGTGTGATGTGAGTGTGTGTGTGTGTGTGTGTGTGTGTGTGTGTGTGTGTGTGCATGGTGTGCTGCCTGGCTTTCAGGATGTCTCTGAATGGCAGGCTGTTCTTATTGGCCTGGAGCCGGCTTGCGCTGGATCTATGGGAGAATTTGAGAAGCTATGATTTCCTATTTATAATCCTTTTTGTCGTTTCTTGGCATAGTGTAGATTTAAAAAATGAGAAATGATAACAGATAATATGTGTACATGCCTTTAGCCAGAAGCTTTAATATTTTAGGATTGTTTAAGTTCAGAAGTTGTTAAGATGGGCGGCCCCCTGAACGCCTGCTTGCAGGATTTCTGATAATTTCTTTCGCCTAGGAAACACCCTATGTTTGTGTGTGTGTGTGTGTGTGTGTGTTTTGTTGTGTGTGTGTGTAGTGTGTGTTAGTCGTGTGTGATTGTGTGTGTGTGTGTTGTGTGTTGTGGGTGTAGTGTGTGTGTATGTGTTTGTGTGTGTATGGTGTGTGTGTGTGTGTGTGTGTGTGTGTAGTTGTGTGTGTGTGTTTCTTTGTTCCGTCTATCTGTGTACCCAGCTCTGGCTCAGAATCTGCTTATTTTGTGCAGATGAGCCAGATAGTTAGGAGCGCAGTTTCTGAGGGCAAGTATTTGCTGCCAGTTTGAGCTCGTTGCAGCAACTGCTTGTTGGATATAGCAGTGGATAGCCTCTCCGGCTTATACAGACCGCGCTTCTTGATCAAGGAGATAATGAACATGGCTCCCATTATAAGACTCCGCTTCCATTTATGAAAGTATGCTACTTTCTCTGAGCTACATTGTCTCCTTCTTTGTAAGTCTTATGAAAATTACAATCCCTTGATACAGGACGCTCTGTCCCTTATAAGACATGCAGTAGCGTTCAAACAATTTCTTTTGGCTTTAGGGTCTATTTAGTGTACAATTTCTCCTGAATACAATACATCTAGCTAGTAAGGAAAGGCAGCATTGTTATTTTTGTTTTCGGTCAATTATTATTATCTCAAACAACGATGTGAATAGATAAGCCTAGGCACTATAGCTTTGTATTAATAGAAATTATATGTTAATGAATTGATTAGTAAGGAAATCCTATAATAAGATGTGTTCACATATAATAGGGCGTACAATGTGCTTGAAAATGCTCTGAAATATGTTCAAAGACTTTTCTATGATGCTACCTAGAAAGATAGAGGGAATTATGAACAATAGTATGTTTAACACATAGTGCAGGCGCTGTTGCAATGGGTGTGTGCGATTGGGCACCAGTGCATAGTGTTCAAGGGTTTCTTTGTTTGCGGGGCAGGGCACGGGTTGTTTATTGTTGTCGTTAGGCTGAGACCTGATTCAGCTTCGATCGTTATCAGTAAGCGGCGCCTTGGTGGGTTTGGTTGTGTCACGCCTACGCGTTCTCTCGGCTCTTGGTTGTATCCCTGGGTAGTCTCTCTATGGGGGGGTGAGTGCCGTGTGTGTGTGTGCACTGTTTGTGTGTGTGTGTGTGTGTGTGTGTTGTGTGTGTGCATGTCGTGTGTGCGTGTGGCGTACGTGGCGCATGTGGATTGGGTATGTGGATTCTGTGTGTGGGGTATGTGAGGAGTCATGAACAGTATGTCACATATTCATCTCTTCACTTGTCATAAGTACTGTAATTCATATATAACACTTCCGAGTATATATTACTAGGATACTTAAATCAAGGCGGACAACATTAGTACAATGTAATTGATTCCAATATCACTGAACGCTTAGTTAAAGGATATCAATATAATGATTAAGTGTACTCATGGACGAACCTCTTGGCTTAGCAGATGCTATGATGGTGTTATCATTAAGAGTAGTTGCATGAGATAGGTGTATGTAAATTACCAGCTACAGCTAGGCGTATGATTTGCACGTATAACATATATAAATCGTTGAAGGCGCAGTTGAGTGAGTTGATTGGACTGAACGTAAAGGAATCTCACTGTAGCTCAACGTGTTGTCATTTCAGCAATTCCGATCCGTTGTGGCTTCTTGTAGGCTATTTCACGAAATGGTATTGAAAATATATGAAGTAAAAAGCGTTGAAAGCTTTAGAATCCTTCGGTCGCAGCAGAATCCATAGCATAACGCGTTGGCATCGTAGTACTTGGCTGCTAGATAAATAGTGTAGGAAAATTGGGATAGGAGGGTAGGGCGGGGGTACTATGGTGTTACTTGAACGGCGGCATCGTCTAGCAAACATTATAATAATGAAAGTGTGGACGTCTATGATTCAATATATGTACTATTGAGCAGCAGTAACTGTGCAACTTATAGAGTACAGTACGTGGCTTTGAGAGTACACGTGGGAGTAGGGGATGGGCGCTGTTGCAGGTGATACTGGGTGTGTTCATGCAGATGTCTGGGTGGAATGTGATAATGCGAACCTTGTTTTCCCCTGAGATGTCTGTCAGTGCTTAGCAAGAGAAAGGAAATGCTGGCGGATGATCAGAGAGTGTAGGGATAAAGGGAGGGGGGGTGGGTGTCAGCAGAAATGGATAGTAGAGAGCAGCAGAGGAGAGGACTGGAGGAGAGTAGAAGGAGGGGGGGGGGGGGTGTCTAAGAGAATGATATGGCTAATGAAATATATCCAGCCATAGTATGGGAACGTATGCATTGGGAGGTAGGCGGTGAGAGATATTGCAGATCTATGACAGGCCATGATGATTAGAGAGAGTAGAGAGAGAGTAGAGTAGAGAGAGTAGAGAGAGTTGAGGGAGAGAGAGGAGTAGAGAGTACTACAGATATGAGAGTAGAGAGAAGTAGAGTTAGAGAGATCAGTTAGAGAGAGGTGAGAGGGACTGATGAGACTAGAGCAGACCGACTAGAGTAGAGAGAGTCCAGGCTAATGCGGTGCAATGATAGTCTCTGGGTAGCACCTGGTCTCTGCTGCGATCAATCTAATAGGAGAGTGTCTTGCATGCTGGCCCCGGCAGGCTCCTTGTTCGATGAATGCATTCGTCAATCACACAAATTATACCTAGGAAAACCACGACATCAGAGAGAGATGAGAGGAGAGAGGGGGGTGGGGCTGGGTGGGGGTCCGGTGGGAGGGGTGGGAGAACAGTGCGGAGGCATGAGTAGCGACACAGAGATCTGATGGTTGAACGACACACAGCACCACACACAGGCACATCACACGCAGCGCACAGTTACACATAAAGCCTAGACACGAGCATCAGCACATTCGTGCACACGCTACACTCACACATAACACTCACTACACACATTATCAGACAGTACATACACTACAGCACACATATAAATGATACACACACATAGTACACACAAAAACACATACACGCACGCACTCGGCCCCTGGCGCTCAGCGTCGCCCGCCCCCCGCTCACTACATTGTTGCCTAGCTACCACATAGCACGCACGCACGCTAGGCGCATCTTACGCGCACGGCGCACCGCACGGCGACACACTACATCGGATCGGGCAGCACACACACACCACTGCAGCACACACGACACAGCAGCCATGGTGTGGTGTGGTAGGGTTAAAGTGAAAAATTTAGAGCAGTAGAACTGTGCATGATTTGCTCGAACGATGCACTCTTCTCATCTCTCTCGCGTCTAACTCATCTCGCGGAAGACTGGCATTTCGTGAGATGATGATTGGCCCTCGTCTCTTCATTCTCGACTTTCCTTCTGCTCGCGTCAATCTTCTCTCTCTCCTCCGGGGCTGTCCAATTGTCTGGCTCTCTTTCTCTTCTTCTCTCTGTCTCCTCGCTCATCCTCCCCCCCTTCTCTCTCTCATCACTTTTGATTCAAATCTCAGACTGCTTTCTAATTGGTCTCTCGTTCGTTCATTTGCATCTGCTCTCAGATCTCTGTCTCTCTCTCTGCTCTCTCTCTGGCTCTACATCCTCTAGTCCACCGTCTCTCACTGCTCTTCTTATTATTCATAGATGCACTCTTTCCCTCTTCGATCTCTGCACCTCTGTATTTAGGGGCCAGTGGTCAGAGTGTAGAGTGGCTTAGGCAGAGGTTAGGGCGGCGTATTCAGGGCCTCTGTGTCTAGTAAACCCGTAGTGGAGAACCTGGTACGACGGGGATATTTCGGCTCGTCTACAACTTTTGCACTAGGGCCTTTTCTGAACGAGGAGTCTTTTGCGGATGATGACGAATAGAAACGCGAGGTCTCGTGTGTGGGGGCGGCTTCCAGGCTACTTCTAGCACACGTTAAACCCGTGGCATACAAAAGTTGGTCATTTGGGTGCAAATTGTATATGGGCGCCGCGCCCGGCTACCCCCACCTCTTTCCTTCTGCATCAGTCACTACGAAAGATGCGCATGCAAAAAGGGTGTGCGCACGGCATGCGCGGCTGGCGACGTCGCTCTTCAGAGTGGGATCTACAGCGGGGGGGCTCGAATATAAAATTTAGCTATAAAGTTGAGATGACCGCAGGCAACTATACACAAGAAGAGTGTCGATCATCAGTTCGTGCAGCTGTATGTAGAGATTCTTATCTAATACTGTACGATTTGTGTGGTGTGTGTGTGTGTGTGTGTGTGTGGTGTAGTGTGTGTGTGTGTGTGTGTGTGTGATGTGTGTATGTGTGGTCTGTGTGTGTTGTGTGCGTTGGCAAGTGCGTGCGTGTTAGTGTGTGTGCTGGCGTTTGTGCTGTGCGTGCGTGTGCGCTCGTGCGTGTGTGCATGTTACTAAGTCATATGTGTGTGGCATGTGCAAGTGTGTGTGCTCATGTATGTGCGTGTGGTAACACTTATGCTTTTATGAGGCAGACGCTGCTATGGATCTTTAGATGAATCATGATTATTTATTTAGGCGTTAGGAAGGCTATTTTTTTAGTCCGCGTCGAGGCGCGTATAGGTTCTGGGAGTGCTACTTGTTTTTGTCTGGTCGCGAGGCTGTCGGCCTCCGTCGGCTATTCGGTCTCGTTTTTCTCAAAAACTAGGTCAGTTGTATCATCATCAAATTGGTATAGCTACGGTTTGGCGCAGATGCATTAGCTATCACTGATGTATTTAAGTTTTATCATTAAGGTCAAGGTCGGCGCCCTTAGTTATCGGGGGTTGGCAGAACTAACGCGCCCGAAACACTATATATACTGCTGATTATCTAGGCTAATTTTTGGCATGTATTTCATATGCAGTTTTTTTTCACAACATATCTCTGATGTAATGGTGCTATTATACAGCACGTGTCATGGATTTTTTCTGATGGCGCGGCGTGTGTCTCATGATGCGCGCGCAGCTGCGAATTATCACTGGGTCCGAACCCAAGGGCTATAATATTATATAAAGACAAGAACTATGTTCAGGTTAGCGTGTCTTGTTTTGATGGGGGCGTTTAATTATGTAGTTAGTGCGTGTTTTTGATGGCGTTTTTATGTATGTTGTGATCACCTAACACCTTCGATTTCAGTAGCTGCGTCCCGCCGTTGCACTTG
>CM065706.1:42115764-42117143 GCA_017654935.2 Phymorhynchus buccinoides | reverse complement strand
TGGAGGAGAGTCCGATGCCGGAGCCTGCTGGTGGAGAGAGAGATGGAGAGAAGAGGAGACTTTTCCGGAGAGAGAGAATTGATTTGAAATTGCATTAATCTGAATGGAATGAATTTTATTTATAGAGCGTAATAGAATAAGCAAATAGTACATGCTCCAGAGAGAGAGGAGAGAGAACGAACGAACGAACGAACGAATTTTATTTATACAGGGTAATGAGAAAAGTATACATACTTTTTACACCCAGCCCTGTGTATGTGTGAGCGGGGAGAGAGAGAGAGAGAGACGGAGAGAGATGAGGAGGAGAGAGATGAGAGAACGAAGGATGAGGAGAAGAGTGGGAGAGAGAAGAGAGATTGAGGAGGAAGGATATGATTAGAGAGGAGAGAAGGTCGAAGAGAGAGGAAGAAGAGAGGAGTCGAGAGAGCTGAAGATGAAGAGGAGGAGAGGGGAGAGATAGAGGGCAGGATAGAGAGAGAACGAGAGGGCGGAGATACACGATGACGAGAGAGTTAAGACATGGAGAATGAACGAGATGGCAGCCCCGACGATTGGCAGAAGAGAACGAGAGACCTGAGACGAGACCGGGACGAGCGACCCCAGACAGAGAGGTGAGAGAGAGAGAAGAAGAGAGAGAAGGAGAGAGAGAGTGGACGAGAGCGGAGAGAGAGCTTCCTTTGGGAGAGAGAGAGAGGCGGAGAGTAGAGAGGGGAGAGAAAGAGAAAGAGAGAAGAGAGAGAGAGAAGAGAGCAGGAGATGAGATGAGAGACAGAGAAGAGAGAGAGGAGGAGGGAGGAGTGAGAGAGGGAGAGACTGAGGAGAGGACGGCGAGGAGAGAGATGAGAGAGGAGAGAGGAGGAGGGAGAGAGGAGAGAGAGAAGATGGAGAGAGAAGAATGAGATAGGAGAGGAGAGAGGAGATTGAGAAGAGAGAGAGAGAGAGAGAGAGAGAGAGACGGAGAGAGAGAGAGAGGAGGGAGATGAGAGAGAGAGGAGAGACAGAGGCGGGGAGGGGACGAGGAAGAGGATGGAGACGAGAGGAGACGAATAGAAGGAGAGTCTGAGAGGAGAGAGAGCTGACGCGAGAGAGGAGAGGAGAGAGAGAGAGAGAGGAGACGGGGAGAGAGTGAGGAGAGGAGACGAGTGAGACGAAGAGAGAGAGAGAGACGAGATGGGCGGAGATTCAGAATGGGATGGAGGGAGACGACAGAGAGGAGTGACGAGAGAGAGATGGAGGGAGTTGAGAGAGAGGAGGAGGCACTGAGAACCCCGGGAGCGAGACCTGGTAGGGAGATGGAGGAGTGCGAGCGAGATGAGGAGGGAGAGGAGGAGAGCGGGAGGGAGAGGAGAAGGGGAGTTGAGAGAGACGGGGGGGTGAGG
>CM065706.1:42085764-42090764 GCA_017654935.2 Phymorhynchus buccinoides | reverse complement strand
AGAAGCTAATTTGTTAGTACTTGAAGATCAACGTAAGTTAGCTACAGCCAAGTATGTGACTAGAAGTCTTTCAGTGTCTAATTCAGTCAGTAATGAAGTTTTTCTTGATTCAAACATTGATTTTCCTAAGAGGGCTAAAAATATTTCTTACTTACAACCTATTAGAAATTATACAGATGAATTATTTAAGAAATGTGACATTGATATTACATTAATTCCAAATACACCGGTAATGCCTATTGTACCTCAGTGGGAGCATTTTTCTGCAAAATTTGATACAGATTATACTGCCTTAAAAAAGGATGATAATATCAATCTGATAGCAGTTGAAGCAAAAGAACATCTAAAAATGTATATCCGTATCATCTTAAAATGTATACAGATGGTTCAGTTTTGGAATCATACACTGGAGCTGGATTTGTGATCCCCGATTTAAAAATAAAAAAAAAATCATATTGTCTAGGAAAAGGCTTTTCAATATTTACTGCTGAACTTTACGCAATTCTTATGGCCTTATCTTGGATTGCTGATACTGATATTTCGATTTATAGTATCAAAATCTGTTCTTTATAGTTTACAAAATTGGAATGCGAATGTTAGAAGAGATCTAATTTTTGATATAAAATACTTAATACATTCTGTTATGTCCAAAGGAATTGATATAGAATTTTGCTGGATTCCATCGCATTGTGGTATCTTTGGGAATGAACTAGCTGATAGATTAGCCAAAGAAGGTGCTAGGAGAAAACTTTCGGACACTTCACTAAAACTAAAAAAACATGAAATAAATTATATTTTAAAAAATTGTATGTATAAAGAGAAACTTACTTCAAAATCTGAAATATTGTCATGTTCAAGATCTTTGTCTAGCCTGATTTACAAAATTCGATTAAATTCATGGAAGACCAAATTTTCTAAAGATGTAGAATGCGCTTGTGGTCACCCACTATCAGTTCAACACATTCTTTTCGAATGTCCATTTTTAACATCGCTATACACCTTGTCTGGGATTCAAGTAGCAAATATAGGAACTTTACAAGATGTAGTTTACAGCCATGAAATGATCAAAATAGCTTCTGTCATATCCAGCTCTGGAATTGCAAAATTACTATAATTGATACGTTAGTTAATATTAATGTTCTTTTCTTTGCCCCAAATCCTTTTTTTTTTTTCCTTCCCCCATCACGGACATACTCTCTCTCTCTCGCTCTCTCGCGCGCTCTCGCTCTCTCTCGCTCTCAGTCTCTCTCTCTCGCTCTCTCTCTCTCTCTCTCTCTCTCTCTCTCTCTCTCTCTCTCTTTCTCTCTCTCTCTCTCTCTCTCTTCTCTCTCTCTCTCTCTCTCTCTCTCTCTCTCTCTCTCTCTCTCTCTCTCTCTCTCTCTAACTCTCTCTCTCTCTCTCTAACTCTCTCTCTCTCTCTCTCTCTCTCTCTCTCTCTCTCTCTCTCTCTCTCTCTCTCTCTCTCTCTCTCTCTCTCTCTCTCTCTCTCTCTCTCTCTCTCTCTAAACTCTCTCTCTCTCTCTCTCTCACTCTCACACACACACAACACACACACACACACACACACACACACACACACACACACACACACACACACACACACACACACACACACTCACACACTCTTTTCACCTCATTTTAATTCAATATTTGTTTATGTCTGTTTTGTTTTTGTTTAATTAATGTATTTATTTAAGTCTAATATCACCATTGTTGTGAACAGACTTTAAATTAAGTCAATCAAATCAAATCACACCAGAAAATAACTGTTGTTTTTGTTTTCATTTGCAAATTTCACATCTGTTTGCTAAACCTTCACAATCAAACTCTATAAACTTCACAAAAACATCAACAATGTTTGTTAAGGCCAATAACATCGTAAATATAATGATATAATGATATCACCATTAGTATTACAGTAAATCTTTATTACAACCATGAAACAAGAGGCAAAGCCTTCAAGGCTCAATCGAACAGGCACATGTGGGACAACAACAAAGAAAGATTGAGGGGGTGTCCAAAGTACAAGATTGCCAATAAAATTTTAAAGTACAAATGAAACTATCGTTAATGGATACAACTTTAAAAATAATAAAAATGCCCGTGCCGAGAATCGGACCCGGAACCATTGGCATGACAGACAGACACTCTACCAATGAGCTATCGAGGCTTTCAGTGTTGATGAGTTTCTTAACTCATGTTGCCTGTTGAATACTCTCTAACCCACTAATCTAAAATGTTATCTGTTTGTTATCTGTTTACAGTGTTGTTTTAAGTATTTAATTATTCTAATCATTATCGTTTGAAAGCTTGCATAAACATCTATATGTGTGCAAAGTTTGAACAATGTATGCCTTTTATTCGAGAAAATGCCAACGTTAAAGTTTGGAGATTATACCATGGACGCAACACACACACATACACACAACCGAACAACTATCATACTATAGACTCACTTCGTGTTAACTTCGTTAACACGAGTGAGCCAAAAACGTACTTGAAATTATGTATAGTATTATGATTTTTCTTTTTCTAGTGTAATAGGTTTTTATTGAAAGCGTAGAGGCATACATCGTGCTAAATGACCCGGATGCACCGGCATATCTTTTGAAATCTGGTTTAAAATGGAAGAGGGGGTTGAATGATGTTAAGCTTGAATTACCGTCTCTTATCTATCTGCTGGTGTATCTGTCTCTCATAATCTGTCTCTCTATACGTTGGTATATGTGGGTTTGTTTGTCTGTGCGTGTGTACGTGTTCATTCTTCTCTCTTTTCCCCTCTCTGTCTTTGTCTCTGTTTGTCTGTCTGTCTCTGTAAACATAATAATGTGTGCGTGCGTACATGCGTGTGTGTGTGTGCGTGCGCGTGCGTCTCTCTCTCTCTCTCTCTCTCTCTCTCTCTCTCTCTCTCTCTCTCTCTCTCTCTCTCTCTCTCTCTCTTGCTCTCTCTCTCTCTCTCTCTCTCTCTCTCTCTCTCTCTCTCTCTCTCTCTCTCTCTCTCTCTCTCTCTCTCTCTCTCTCTGTATTCGTGTGTGTGTGTGCGTGCGTGCGCGTGTGCGTGTGCGTGTGCGTGTGCGTGTGCGTGCGTGCGCGTGTGTTTTCTGTGTCATAAGAATGCATGTAAGCCTACACATGTAGGCCTATGCAAGACACCATAGTCAGTAGGGGGCTTAGTAGGTGGTGTCCTGCGTGTGTTAGCCGCTCAGAACAGGCCCCACTGAACTCCACCGAAGTGGCTCAGCAGCAGTGCAGTGTCTTATCGGGTTGTTGCCTCCTGACCATCGACATATTAAGTGTAGCTAATACGTCTGTGCTCCTGACGGCCTAACATAGATTCGCTCCCCTGGGACGGCTAATTTCGGATTCTGCGACCTGACAAACCAGGGTGTGGCTGCGATTTGGGACTTGGGAAAATCGGCGTGGGAGCAACGCCACTGTACGGCCCAGAAGATGGGACAGCAAAAAAAAAGAAGAACAAAATAAATTAACTCTGAATCTTCTCTCGATCTCTCATAATAAATTAGAAATAATATAAATTAAATTGAGACAGTACTGATGGGTTGGAGTCAAAACGGACTATCTTTAGATAGTCCATTGACTTATTATTGATGTTATGGGAAAAAAACCTAAGAACTTGTATTGAGAAAGACTGCAAATATTACAAAATGGGGAATATGCTTTTTATATTTCTGCAGTCTTTTTTTTATGCAAGTTATTAGTTTTCACAATAATACGTCAATGGACTATCTAAAAAATAGTCCGTTTTGACTCCAAGGCATCGCATGATTCTGCCCGTCTCTCTGTCTCTGTCTCTCTCTGACTCTGTCTCTCTCTAAATCACTAGGCGTTCAAGACTGCACTTGGTCATCTCCAAATATGGAACACTCAATTTGTTTTTAAGTAACGTTTTATTTTGTGTGTGTATTTGACGGTTTAAGGTTTTGGTTAGGGTAAGGGTTAGGGCTACTAGTCAGTTTAATTTCAGATTGAATGGCTTAAAGACAGACCTCTACACATTCTAAAGTTTCGCTGAAAACTCGACATTGTCAAGCGAATGGCGTCACTTTCCATATTTGGAGATGACCAAGTGCAGCATTGAACGTCTTCTCTCTAAATCTGTCTCTGTCTCTCTTTATGCCTCTATTTCTTTCTGTCTCTCTCTCTCTCTCTCTCTCTCTCTCTCTCTCTCTCTCTCTCTCTCTCTCTCTCTCTCTCTCTCCCCACCCCCCCCCCACCACCCCTCTCTCTCTCTGTGGGTAAACTTGCGGTTTGTTCTCAGGATTATCTGAGGATTAAGCAGCAAACTTGACCCCGCCACTGAGATAATTATCACCACCACCACCACCATCACCACCATCATAACTTTCCTTCTTTCCCTTCCACAGACCTCCCCCCCCCCCCCTCCCCATACAAAAAGACACGCGCGAGCGCGAGCGTACACTTTCTTGCACTCTGTTGTTTGATTGTAGCCTACATACACTACAGAACCCTTAACGACCCACCAGATCACGGGTCAAAATCACGGTTTTCCCTCTTATAGTTGGTAAGAAATCTTAAGAAATCTTCTTAGCATAAGAGGGAATGTGACACGTGACGTGGGGGGTCTTCAAAGACCCACCAGATCACGAGTAAAAATCACGGGTTTCACGTGCTTTCCCTCTTACAGCTGGTAAGGAATCTTGTTTTGACCAGGTTTGACTCCCATACAAATGCCCCAAAATTGAAAACTAAACATCATTTTAAAGAGAAGCCTCAATTTGAAGTTGGGGGAATGTGTATGTGGGTCACGGCTACCCAGAAAAAACCCAAAGGGACTTAATCGTGGTGGGTCAGTGTGTCTTTAAAGACCCACCACGTCACGTGTCAAAATCATGGTTTTCACATGTTTTCCCTCTTATAGCTGGTAAGAAGTTTTACGAAATCGTCCTAGCATAAGGGGGAATATGATACGTGTGTGTGTGTGTGTGTGGGGGGGGGGGGGGGGGGGTGGTTCACGTATT
>CM065706.1:42070764-42073264 GCA_017654935.2 Phymorhynchus buccinoides | reverse complement strand
GACCATCCGTCAACACTTCCAATGTCAGAGGGTTCAGGGTGTGTGTGTGGGGGTGGGGGGTGGGGGTACGAAATGATGATGTTCGTCCGTCCCCAGGGATGAAGACCATCCGTCAACACTTCCAATGTCAGAGGGTTCAGGGTGTGTGTGTGGGGGTGGGGGGTGGGGGTACGAAATGATGATGTTCGTCCGTCCCCTGGGATGAAGACCATCCGTCAACACTTCCAATGTCAGAGGGTTCAGGGTGTGGGTGTGGGGGGCGGTGGGGGGTGGGGGGGTGGGGGGGGTACGAAATGATGATGTACGTCCGTCCCAGGGATGAAGACCATCCCGTCAACACTTCCAATGTCAGAGGGTTCAGGATGTGTGTGTGTGTGTGTGTGTGTGTTGTGGGGGGGGGGGTTACGAAATGATGATGTTCGTCCGTCCCCAGGGATGAAGACATCCGTCAACAGTTCCAATGTCAGAGGGTTCAGGGTGTGGGTGTGGGTGTAGGGGGGGGGGGGGGTTACGAAGATGACTGATGAGTCCGATGAAGGTTTTGTGACAGTGGGGACAGCGAAGAGAGTTGAGGGGATCTGTTGGAGTTGGATAATTGGCAGACCAATAATGAGGTGAACATCGGTCATGTCATGGTGTGTGTGTGTGTGTGTGTGGGGGGGGGGGGGGGGGTGAATAAGGTGGGGTCAGCAACATCACAAGGGGCAGACACACTGCACACGATGCGATTCCGACTGTGACATTCTGTGAGGCATGATTCTCGTGAAATTCTACTCCCTACATTAATCTGACGAAATCACACTAGGTTGTTTTTTCTCACTGTAATTGCATCTAGTCTCCACATACACGAGTCTGATGAAATAACCTGTGATTTTGTTATCAGACATTTTAAGTAATTCGTGTATACGTGAGCATAGTGAGTGAAAACAGTAGATTTATTTCTAGAAAGGGAGTGTTTAACGTGAATCATGACACACACATCGTCACAAAGAATCGCATCGTATCCAGTGTGGCTGCCCCTGTACTGATGGGGGTGAGGATCGGACGAAAAAGGAGGAGGGGGGGGGGGGTGTCTTATTTTAAAGACACACGGCCACACCACGAATTTGGGGGCATTTATATGGGAGTCAGACCTGGGCCTGTATTCACGTTGAGATAGCATGAGACTTAGCATCATGCTAACTTAGAAGCTCTTCCAAAAGTCCTATTAAATCCTACAGGACATTGGAAGAGTTTCTAAGTTAGCATCATGCTAAGTCTCATGCTATCTCAACGTGAATACAGGCCCTGGTCAAAACAAAATTTATTTTTAGCTATAAGACGGAAAACACGCGAAACCCGTGATATTGACACATGATCTGACGGGTCTTTAAAAAAAATGTCCTACCAATAACGAGAGGAGGGATGGTTGGGAGGTCAGAGGACTCCAAAGGAAATTAATGAGAGCTTCAAAGGTTACAGGGTTAGAGGTCAAGGCCTCTACGCAGCCTTGAAGTCACAGGAAGTGTACTATCGCAAACGAAATGAAGACAATGAGAGACTTAGTGCGATTTTTCTCACGCCAGAGGGCATGACGCTCGTGTGGGGCTAATCCTCTCTGTATTATTAGTTGGGGATAAAGAAAGAGAGAGAGACTGTGAGTGGTCCTACCATCACTCTCTCTCTCACTACGCCCAAGTAAGAAAATCGCGTGATAAGCCCCTAGTGCATTGACTGCCCTCTGGCGTGAAAAATATCGCCATAGGTTGACCATTGATAGGTTGACCATTGATAGGTTGACCGTTGATAGGTTGACCGTTGATAGGTTGACCATTGATAGGTTGACCATTGATAGAGCCTAATTGTGGCAAAGACCCCACGAAATGTGTCAATGTTCAGATAAATTATCATATGATGACAATCATGACTTCGTGTGGGATTTTTTTAATAGGGCATTTGCCACGAGTGTTTGTTCTCTATACTAGACTTCTAATTTGCCCGCGCTCGTTCTGCCCGAGTTACGCTGACCTTTCTAATTCAACTCTCTAAATTCAACTCGGTGGAATTCAAGGTCGCCTGCACGCGGCAAATTCCCTATTGATAACTGAAGATCAGCTGAAAGTTTCTACGAAGGATTGGGATCGCAGACTCATCCCTATGCCAGTCCGGATAAGCTGACCAGACCCCTTCCCACATCCTTCAGGACTGCCCTCTGTACGACAGGATGCGGCAACAGACCTGGCCTGGAGGGACGGACCTCAGAACCAAACTCTGGGGGACTGCGGACGACCTCCGCCGGACGTCCATGTTTGCGACATCACACGGTCTGAGGTTTTGATGCGTAGCCAGTTGAACGCTGAAGAAGAAGAAGAAGAAGAAGAAGAAGAAGATGACAGTTTCAAGGCCTCCCATTGTGTTGTGACAGTGATAGCGATTCGCCACTTCCGGCGATATCACTTTAGCTGGTTGGGTATCTCGTCATTTACACCCCACCCCCACTCCCTTCCTTAACATTTTTGCA
>CM065706.1:42058264-42063264 GCA_017654935.2 Phymorhynchus buccinoides | reverse complement strand
TGCGTGATCTGTTACTGTTTTAAACTGATTGTTCATGCGATGAAAACTTGTTCCACATCATCTACATTTCTGTAAGATATTTTATATTAGTCCTAATATTTTATTTTCGTTTCGTTACTTCCCCCCCCCCCCCCCCCCCCCTCTGCCACAAAGCAAAGGTCAAGGTCACAGCCAGCAAGCTCATCCATGTTTATCTTCCCCTGTACAGTCTTTGCTCATGGTGATCAATCGTCTAGGCCTAACAAAGGATTCGTACGTCGAAGGCAGTGAAACTCGACGAACCCTGGATTTTCCGTATATTTTTTTTTTCAAGACTGAAATGAATGTGGGCTAAATGTTAAGTACGTCGTCTTGATTATGAGGTAAGGCATGGACTCTAGGCCTAGGCCTTGTTGCCGGAAGTGCGGTAGGCTAAGTTATGCGCAGAGATGATGGGCAAATGAACACGAACAACCGTTACTCAAAGGCGCAAATAAAAGCTAAACAACCGGGCCGTCAACGCACACACTCGGTACATCCATTTGTTACAGAAAATATAAGTTAACGACGTTAAAATGTACCTATTTGTACACACCTGAAGTCTTGTGTTTCTTTTTAAAGAGCGTTTTTGTATATCTAATGGAGAGTCTTCTTTCCAGTATGTATCTCCTACTCGGTACAACACAACAGTTACAACAAATGATTTTCTTTCTTTTGTTCCTTACCGATGTATCTGACTGCTTTGATCGCCATGACTTGAAGGCTCACGTCAAAATCAAGTATCCTGCTATCTTTAACCCTCTATCATCTTATGTTTTTTTGAGAAAATGACAACGTTAAAGTTTCAGTGGAGAGTGAGAGTCTTCTTTAGTTTGAAAGAGTGTGACTGAGTCAAGGTTCAAGGTTGCACAACCTTATCTTTATTTTGTTCTTTATCAATGTATCTGACTGCTTTGATCGTCGTGACTTGAAGGCTCACTTCAAAATCAAAGTATCCTGCTAACTTTAACCCTCTAACGCCTTATATGTTTAGAGAAAATGACAACGTTAAGGTTTGAGTTAAGGTTAAAGGTCGGGGCCACGGACGCAAACACACACACACACACACACACACACACACACACACACACACACACACACACGCACATACACACAGACACACAACCGAACATGTACGATACTATAGACTCACTTTGTTTTAAAAAACGACGTGAGCCAAAAAGGGTAAGGAAAAGAAGAAGAAAAAGAAGAAAAAAAGTAGGATTTGTACCAAAACTTATAGGGAAATCTTAATAACAATTTATATCATGATCAACACAAATTTGATATAAAATGACAACAACAAAAACAAACACGTAAAAACAAAATAACATACAGGGATATTTACAAAGGATTCTTTAACAGTTACGGTAATCATGCGAGATAATTACCAGCCGCGGACGAAGAGAGCAAAGCTGGTAATGTTTTCACTGCTGTCTGTGGCTGTCTATGTCTGTATGTCTGTATGTATGTATGCTACAACGATAACGTTTGAACGGAGGGACCTAGGAAGCTCACATTCTGCATGCGGATAGGTAGTTAGGATATCTAGGGCAAGTTCCAAGATGAAGGTGATTAGTCGAAGATCAAGGTTATTTGCCAGACACAGTCCAAGGAATAAAGTCTAGGAGGCTAAGCTGTTGCGTACGAATAGTTGGTTAGGATATCTAGGCCCGGCTGAAACATGTAGGTCATTGGTCAAAGGTCAAGGTCGTGTCAGCCGTTGTGCAAGACACAGATCAAGGGAAACAACTTTTGCGTTGAAACAGCCACCACTATGCAACTCGTTACTTCCCTTGACTTGTCTAATCACAGGTGGTGGTTGACCTGGTTTTCCCATTCACCAATTGTGTCAGTTGAGGGTTAATGTTAGGGTTGTCGTCTCTCTTTCTCAGAACAGTAAACAGTGTCAGCCCAGCCTTCCATCTGAGTCATATTTTCAATCGATCTTAATCGATCAATCAGGCAGTAGTCTAACGAAATCGTTTACGGTTTTCTCATGAATATTCATCAGAAAATGGCTGCAAACAAGTCGATCCTACGTCAACAAGGCAATTTCGTCCACACCCCATGCAATTTCGTCCAGGCATGATTTACAATGTCGTCCAAAGATTTGATTGATTTAATTTAAAGTCTTTTCACACAATGGTGATATTAGACTGGGGGAGGGGGGGGGGGAGGGGACAAAATTGTGTGTGCGTGTGTGCGCGCGCGCGTGTGTGTATGTGAATATGAGTGCGTGTGCAACAAATCCCTAACAAATTAATAACAACAAATAAATTAAAAAAAGTGAAAAAGAAAACAAAATTAAAGTTAATTAACTCATGAACTAAAGTAATCTTGCAACTCCAGAGCTGGATATGACTGTAGCCATTTTGATCATTTCATGACTGTAAACTACATCTTTTAAAGTTCCAATTTGTGCAACTTGTATCCCAGATAGCTTGTATAACAATGATAATAATGGACATTCTAAAATAATGTGTTGAACTGATATTGGGAGACCACAATCGCATTCTACATCTTTAGATAATTTGGTCCTCCACGAGTTCAATCGAATTTTGTAGATAAGGCTAGATAAAGATCTTGAACATAATACTATCCTAGATTTTGAAGGAAGTTTTTCATTATATATACTATTTTCTAACATTGAATTTATTTCGTGTTTTTCTAGTTTTATTGAACAATCTGAAGATTTTCTACTAGCACCTTCTTTCGCTAATTTATCAGCTAGTTCATTCCCAATGACACCACAGTGCGATGGATGTCGTCCAAAGACAATAAGAGAAAAACACAGAGATTTGTAGTTTGAAATAATGTCTATGTGTTTGTTTTCTTCTGTTTATTAACATAGTCTCTGGTGTGACGAGAAAACAAGAGGAAAGGCCTCCAGTACATTTGTACCAAGACAGTCAAAAATCCCCTGTGGCACCGACAGTGTAGAGTGTAGAGTGGCACAGTGGTAACGCGTTCGCCTCGTGTCAAGTAAACCCGGGTTCGAACCTGGGTACAGGGGATTTTTCCTCTCATTTTGCACTAGGCCTTACGGTCTGAACGTGGAGTCTTTCGGATGAGACGATAAACCGAGGTCCCGTGTGCCCATGCACTTAGCATACGTTAAACCCAGTGGCAACGAAAAAGTTGTCATTTGGTCAAAATGTACCCCCCTCCCCCTTTCCTACCTTATCATTAGTCACAACAACAACAACAAAATGGGTCGCGCGCCTCTGGCTGCGACGTGTTCTCCAGGTGTGAGCAACCCGAATTTAACAGAGATGCCTCTGTGACTATGAATACCTAATACCTAATACCTATAGCCCAACAGCTGTGAGACATTGGACGAAATTGCATTGATGCTTGTATTTATGCAAGACAAATTCATCCAGTTGTATATTAAACTAAATACGTGTGTGTGTGCTGACTCCTAGCTAGTGAGTCTTGTCTTTAGCACCGAGATGAAAACTGCATAGTTGAAAATTTGTGCTTTTTTAAAAGGGTGTCCGGTGTTTCACTGTACAAGACTCCTAGTTCCTAGTTAGAGCCTTGAGAAATTAGTTTGGCCTTTGGGCCATTCCCAAAAAGATTGCTCTTCTTCACGTCTTTGATGTCTACAGAGTGGGGATGTTCCCTAGGCAAAGCATCTGCTCTATAAACAAATCTAGCCCAGCTTTCCGGACTGTAAGTTGACAAACTAAAACTGCTTGTTTACAGTAGACGGTCTAGGGTTGTTTAATTAAAGGGGCATAACTTTTTAAAGTCTAGATCCTGCTGTGCTGTATTAGTTCCCTTTAACAATAATCTCCCTTTCTATCGGTCTGTCTCTTTCTCTCTCTTTCCCTTTCTCTCTCTGTGTCTGTCTGTCTCTCTCTCTTTCCCTTTCTCTCTCTCTCTCCCTCTCTCTCTCTCCTCTCTCTCTCTCTCTCTCTCTCTCTCTCTCTCTGTCTTTCTCTCACCTCTCTCTCTCTCTCTCTCTCTCTCTCTCTCTCTCTCTCTCTCTCAGAGGGCTGGATGTACTTAAAAAAAAAGCATGTTATTGCTTACTCTATTACCCTCTATAAATAAAAGTCATTCATTCATTCATTCATTCATTCATTCTCTCTCTCTCTCTTACACACACAGACACACCACACACTTTCTCTGTCTCTCTCTCCACACACACACACACCACACACACACACACACACACACACACACACACACACAACACACACACACACCACACACACACACACGCGCGCGCGCGCGCTGCGCGGCGCGCGCGCGCGTCGCGCGCGCGCACACAGTGTGTATTTTTTTTTATGAGGGCAGGATGAAAAAAAGCCTTTGTCAGCTTATTCTTTAACCCTCAATAAAGATGATTTTGACTTGACTTCACACACACACACACACACAACACCGTGATTAACTTACAATACCATGTTGGGAATGTTGTTTTCACTTGACCACGCACAGACACACACACACACACACACACACACACACACACACCACACACCCACCGTGATTAACTTACAATACCATGTTGGGAATGTTGTTTTCACTTGACCACGCACAGACACAACACACACACACACACACACACACACACACACACACACACACACACAACACACACACACACACACACACACACACACACACACACCGTGATTAAACTTACAATACCATGTTGGGAATGTTTGTTTTCACTTGACCACGCACAGACACATAACGGAAAAGTAATAATCAGATTACGACTTTGTCCCACGAGATAATCACAAAACGATGTATTTGAATTTGAATGTGATGTTGTTCATAGCCCCGTCGACTGCAACGGCCATATCAGGGCTGTCACCACGTCAACATGTGAGCACATAAGATCACAGTTTAAAATCCGACCACGTGATACAAAACGATGTAACTTAAAACGATGTAACTATAACAGTAGTTTATTTGATAAATTACTTACAGTACGAAAAGGTGTTCATGATAGCAAGCAAATC
>CM065706.1:42048264-42050764 GCA_017654935.2 Phymorhynchus buccinoides | reverse complement strand
GCTCTGGTTTCCTAGAAATTAAACCGTCAAAACGGCGATTCCTCCTTGGCGGAGATGCTGGAGAGAGTAGCCATTTTGGATGGGGTGGGTGGAGGTCAGTCATTGTGGTTGAAGCGTTTTCTTTTTTTGTAGTGCAGTAACAAAAAAATTGGAGCTATTTCCTTTGTTGTGAACGAAACTCCTTTAGATAAACTGTATAAAAATAATTAAAAATAAAATAAAAAGCCTTGTATTGCGAACAGTTCGTGCAAACGATTTGGCGGCCATCTTTGTGGGTGAAAGAATTTGACTTCCAGCATCTCCGCCAAGGAGGAATCGCCGATTTGACGGTTTGATTTATAGGAAACCAGAGCAAACTGAGTGTTGCAATCGCAGTAAAGGGTGTTTTCCTGGTGATCTCGACGTGTTTCTTACAAAAACTCATCCGTCAGGGTGCCCCTTTAAGAACAGGTCCAAATCCCAATTACATATGAATCGATGCCGAAGCCTTTGAAGCACGCAACCTGCTTGCTCTGCATAGAGGCATGGAACCAATAACACGGCAATCGAACTTATCCTCTACGCTTCACCAAAAGAGGAAGTCTGCCACACGTAGGTTTGCCAATCGGCCGACATTTTTATTACTATTATTTATATTATGTCATTCTTGTGAATGCTTTGTAGGGGAAGACGGGGTAAAAAGCGCATGGGCGGGTAAGAAGCCCACCCCAATTATCTCATGAAATAAAGAAAATTTCAGTCAAATTTGCCCATGAGACGAATGCTAGACATTAACGCTCGTCTCATGGGCAAAATGAGGCTGAAATTTGCTTCATTTCATGAGATAATTGGGGTGGGCTTCTTACCCGCCCATGCGCTTTTTACCCCGTCTTCCCCTATATGTAGGCTACATAATTATAGTTTTAAAAAATACAGGGGAACCTCCCTTATAAGACCTCCCATTATAAGACTCCCTCCCATATAAGACCTACTTCTCTGAGACATTGCCCTTCTTTGTAAGTATTAAAATCACCTCCCTTATAAGACCCCTCCCTTATAAGACCTCATTTTGGACGATTTCTGAAGGTCTTAGGGAGGTTCCACTGTGTAATCGAATTTAGGTATAGACTGGACAAGCTATCACACGTGCGGCGCAAGTGCACGCACGCACGCGCAAATACATGCATGTCTTGATTGTGTATGTGTGCGCGCTACACACACTCACGAACACAGACACAGACTACAAGCACACGCAACCACATACGTGCGTGTAGACACACATACAAACACGAGTGTGTGTGAGCGCAATACACACGTGCACGCGCGCGCACGTACACATACACACACATTCGCGCGCGCGCGCCTACATGCACAAATAAAACGAACAGGTAAAATTCGTCTGTCAGAATGACAGTAACAATTAATGACAAAGAAATATTAACTTTCACATTTCTGTGATTTACATTTTACATACAAGACTAAACAAAAACCACAAACGCCCATCATATCAGTTGTGGCCAATTTTCAAGTGAATTGCTTACTTTTCGGCAGGCCATGTCTATGCTTACATTTTATATGCTTGCCATACAGTTCCAGAAGAACGCGTTGGGACGCGATTCCGCTGTGTCTGGTTCAAAGTTTTGCTTTTAAAAGTTGATTTTGAAGGCAAAATGTATGACATTTCCTTGAAATTTTGTGTCGTCTGCGTCGCCCGAGCTGTGTCGGAAATTGCCGAATCTACCTTGGAAAACACGAAGAATGCCGAACCTGTGTTTCGTAACAACGACAACAGTGCTAATAAAGTTTGTCACTAAGTCACGCAAAATTTTCTCAAGTCAATGCATTGCTTCCAGTATTGCATCTTTATTCTTTAGTAGATCTATGTGGTACGGGGAACTCTCTTACATTCACAGAGAGCATATAATACAGTATGTTCTAACATGTTCTATCAATGTAACATTGAATACATTATCTTTGCATTTCCCCCCAAAACAGGTCTGGACCCGTGCGGAGCACGGGTGTAACTAGTTGATTATTTTTCATAACTGCAAATCAACCAGCAGAGACTCATTCCACTAATTCAAACTACACTAAAACTCTTACAATCCACTAATTCAAACTACACTAAAATTCTTACCTCCAACATGCTCTGATGGTTACAGTCTCACAAACTACCGCCCTTGGCATTGGAAGCCCACTGTCTCACTGAACGGACTGTGTGAGTATGTAACTGGTTTAATTCTCAAGTGATCAATACTGAATTGATCACGATCAAATCGATGGGATTAGCCCACTACGGTCGATTTCATCCACACAACTGTAAACCCTGGATCGACGTGAGTATCACCGCTATCCGAATTACGGCTGTCAGAACCTCGGCTCTCGTAATGAAGGTTTTATCATTGATTGTTATGGGGTCTATTTATTATTATTTGTTTTTGTTATATACCTATTTCTCTCGCGTTCCTCGGACCTGGAGAGTGCGTCACAGTTTTATTTGCATGGGATTTTTGTGTGACTG
>CM065706.1:42038264-42040764 GCA_017654935.2 Phymorhynchus buccinoides | reverse complement strand
TCCTTTGTATGTCCCCGTCTCTTTGTGTCCCCAGCGGATTAGGATAAGGGCTATGGTTAGAGATAGGGCTATGAGTTAAGGTTAGTGTTTGGGTTAGGGTAAGGGATAGAGTTAGGGTTAGGATAAACAAAGAGACGGAGAGATATTAGACGAGGACATCATAATAATAAATAATAGAGAAGGGGACAAATAGAGACGGGGACACATAGAGACAAAATTGAAACAAATAGAGACGGGGACACATGGAGACAAAATTGAAACACACAGAGACGGGGACACATAGAGACAAAATTGAAACAAATAGAGACGGGGACACATGGAGACAAAATTGAAACATATAGAGACGGGGACACATAGAGAGACAAAATGAAAACTTGTTGAGACGGACACATAGAGACAAAATTGAAACATAGACGGGAACACATAGAGACAGGGACACATAGAGACGGGGACACATAGAGACAAAATTGAAACAAAATAGAGACGGGGACACATAGAGACAAAATTGAAAACACACAGAGACGGGGACACATAGAGACAACATTGAAAAACACACAGAGACGGGGGAAACACATAGAGACATTGAAACACACAGAGACGGGGACACATAGAGACAAAATTGAAACACACAGAGACGGGGACACATAGAGACGGGGTCACAGTACTACGGACGTTTTCCTCCTTTTCTCTAAACCACAAGATCTCGGCGACAGCGGGGGATTTTCGAGCAGGGTGCGTTAGTAGCCAGGGCATGGTTTAGTTGACAGGTCTTTTCTGTGTGGAGGAGAGATAGAGAGACAGAAAAGCGGAGAGATAGGACTTACTATCATGTGGTAGGTAGGTAAGCCTACGAAAGTGTGTGCGTGTGTGTGTTTGTTACTCGAGTCCTCAACCGCTATTCTGAAAACTGGAGCTACTGGTGCTTTGAACCGTGTCGATATATTTGATTGATATTGATTGAGTTACTATTTTTGTGAAGGTTCTAATCTAATATAGCATTCAAAACAATAGAAAAAACGGCAAGTGAGAAGGTTCTAATATTATACAGTTTTTTCGATGGATAAGTACAGGTTTGAAAGTGCCCTCGTTCCTTGTTGGCTAGAAAAGTGATTGCGTTTTAGAACATTTTGGATTTTTTAAATCTTAGCTTTTTTAAAGACCCACCACGTCTAGTGTCAAAATCACGGTTTTCACGTGTTTTCCCTCTTATAACTGGTAAGAAATCTTAAGAAATCTTCCAAGAATAAGAGGGAATGTGATACGTGACGTGTGTGTGTGTGTGTGTGTTAATCTCAAAAAGCAGTTTTGAAGAATGTAAGGCTATGTTGTTCGTTAGTTACCCCTCCGCAAATTTTCGCATTGAACAAATTAACTGAGAAGCAACAGTCTGCCATTCTCGGGAATGGGATAGGGTTAGGATCAGCCTAGGATTATTATCATCAAACTGAATGGACCAAACTTTTGAGATTGAGGGTCGTAAACATGAGGGTGGGTGACTGAAGTACAAGATTGCCGAACAACAAATGACAAGGAAGGAGAATGGGAATAGGGATTTCCCCATTTTACTGCTGTGTGAGGGTGTGTAGGTCTAAAGGAGTTTGTTCCTCTCTCTGTTCAACCATGGAGACCAAAAAACTCCCTGCTTCGACGAGCAATGGAAGAAGATTAAAAAGGCTCCGGATCTGTGTGTGTGTGTGTGTGTGCGTGCGCGTGCGTGTGTGCGTGCGTGTGTGCGTGCGTGCGTGTGTGTGTGTGCGTGCGTGTGTGTGTGTGTGTGTGTGTGTGTGTGTGTGTGTGTCTGCGTGTGTGTGTGTGTGTGTGTGTGTGTGTGTGTGTGTGTGTGTGTGTGTGTGTGTGTGTGTGTGTGTGTTTTGTAGTAGCAGTAGTAATAGTAGTTGTTGCTGTTGTTGCTGTATTATTATTGTTTCTGCTGCTGTTGTTGTTGCTGTTGTTGTTATTGTTGTTGTTGCTGTTGTTGTTATTGCTTCTGCTGCTGTTGTTGATGTTGTTATTGTTGTTATTGTTGTTGTTGATGTTATTGTTGTTATTGTTGTTGTTGCTGTTGTTGTTATTGCTTCTGTTGCTGTTGTTGTTGTTGCTGCTGCTGTTGATGTTATTGTTGTTGTTGCAGCTGTTGTTGTTGTTGTTGTTGTTGTTGTTGTTGTTGTTGTTGTTGTTGTCATCGTTTTTCCTCGTCGACATTTATTTCTAATACGTTTTTAAAAAAATCTGTTTTCGCTTGTGTGACTCAGTGATATTTCTCCTAAAAAGAATACATAGGGCACTGCAGAAATGGGAAACGTGAAATGCAAATGATAGTTTTGCCATCAGGCCGAAGCAAGACTGAGGATTCCGAACAAAACAATAGTATCAGTGGCAACAAAGAGAGTTTAAATGGACGATTTTCTTCAATAGGAATTGTTCGGAAATAATTAAGGGGAGTAATTTCATGGTGTGTGGGAGTGATATCGCCTAATTCAATCGGTCAAACAGGGGAAGT
>CM065706.1:41993264-42003264 GCA_017654935.2 Phymorhynchus buccinoides | reverse complement strand
CTCTCTCTCTCTCTCCACTGTCTGTATAAAAATAGCTGCAGCATGTTGCGGGGAGGCAAGCAAAGAGCCAAAGACATTGAAAAGAAAAGACTAACATCTGGTCCCTTTTCCCTATATGAGTAGTGAGGACAGAAACACTGGTTGTGTCCCTTTTAAACATCTGTATGACATAACACGTCGATAGGCCAGTTGAATTGTCCATTCAAATTCCAATCTGAGTCTTTGCATAGCCGCCACTGTGAACTACCCTACTAACGATAACTCTATCAGCCATACTCGCCGTAACTCTGAAGTAGTCCATCTTCCTCTTTTAGAGTCTTTGGTTATGTGTGAAGTGTTGGTTGAAATTAGCGTCCTGAAAAATAAATCGGTTTATAGCGCGTGTTTATGAACAGATGGTGTTGAAATTTTGCACGACGATAGTCACTATCCCTGGTCACGCATGTTCCAAATCTCGAGTCAATGTCGGGTCTGGTGACGCCGCGGTTTGTGAAAACGTGAAGCTGCCTGTCGGCGCCCGTATCTCAGGCATTTCTGAATCAATTCGCTTCCGGTTTGGCACACGGATCGTCCCCGGCCCCGGTCATGTTCCTGCCAAATGCGAAGGCAATCGGCCCAGAAACGCCGGAGATACGGGCGCCGAGAGGCGTTTCGCGCATTTGCGAAACCGCGCAAATGATACGGCCGCCTCGGTTGCCGTTGCCATCGCCCCGTGAGGGCCCACAGCAAATTTGAAGCGATTCGGTCGACAAACGGCGGAGTTATAAGGCCCATTTCGTGTTTCAGACACACAGACACACACACAGACACACACACACACACACACACACACACACACGGACAGTTGGCTTATTACTATATGATGATGATGGTTTACTGTGTACTTTGTGCGCACGTGCGGCACAAAATCCATGCATGCATGCATACAATCACGCAGGCGCACACACGCACGCACACACACACACGCTCACGCACACGCACACACACACGCACACACACACACACACGCACACGCACACGCACGCACACGCACACACGCACGCACACGCACAATGACAGTTTCTTCCTTTTCGTATTGCATCAGTTTCTTCTTCCCACCGTTTCGTTTATGTACATTGTTTCTAATAAATCGATTGCCTGGTTTCCTTTTTGGCTCACTCGTGTCAACAAAGTTAACACAAAATTAGTCTATTGTATGATAGTTGCTCGGTAGTGTGTGTGTGTGTGTGTGTGTGTGTGTGTGTGTGTGTGTGTGTGTGTGTGTGTGTGTGCGTGTGCGTGTGTGTTGCATCTGTGGTCTAATCTCCAAACATTAACGTTGGCATTTTTTCGGGAAATAGAAGGCATACATTGTTCAAACTTTGCACACATATAGATGTCTATGCAAACTTTCAACAATAATGATTTGTATAATAAAACACTTAAAACAACACTGTAAACAGATAACAAACAGATAACATTTTAGATTAGTGGGTTAGAGAGTATTCAACAGGCAACATGAGTTAAGAAACTCATCAACACTGAAAGCCTCGATAGCTCATTGGTAGAGTGTCTGTCTCGCATGCCAATAGTTCCGGGTCCGATTCTCGGCACGGACACTTTTTAAAATTTTGATTTTCTTGTAGTTGAATCCATTAAGAATAGTTTCATTGTTTGTACTTTAAAATTGTATTGGCAATCTTGTACTTTAGACACCCCCCTCACTCTTTGTTTGTTGTTGTCCCACATGTTCCTGTTCGAGTGAGCCTTGAAGGCTTTGCCTCTTGTTTTTATTATCGTTAAATACTTTGCTCTTTTTCAGATGCCTTTCTGAGCAACTGCCGCTACCACTTCTGAAGAAGGAAGTCAAGAGGAAGCAAGTGGAGCCTTAAATTAGAAGTAGAGGAGAAGGAAGAGAAGGAGGAACCGACTACCCCCCCCCCCTCCACCCCAATCCCTGACCCACCCCCCCTCCCATTCTACTCCCTCCCCCTCTCTCCAATGGACCCCCCACTCCCCTCCTCCCCTCACACTTTCTCTACCTCTTCCTCATCGTCTTCAACCTCGTCTTCTCTCCACCGTCACGGACTAACCGCCACCCCTACCACCACCACCACCACCACCACCACCTCCACATCCACCCCCCCACCCTCTTCCCTCCCCTTCCGCTGGGGGTCGGGCCCCCCAGACAGCCCCCCGGGGGGTAGGGGAGGGTTGGAGTGTGGTGGTGGTGGTGGTTGGGGCCGGGAGAGGGGGGAGGGCCACAGTCGTCTGCCCAGCGCGGACTCGGGGATCCAGGCGGACGCTTCTCCATCCGGGTGGGACTCCTTGACTAGATCCCAGAGAGGGTCCCTTACTAAGGTCATCCAAGTAGGATTTTGTTTTTCTTCATGTCTTTGTTGTTGTTGTTGTTGTTGGCTGGTTTGGGGGTTTTGTCCCTGTCTTTGTTTGTGTGTCTGTCCATATCTGTCTCTCCGACTGTGTCTCTCCCATATCTGTCTCTCTTTGACTGTGTCTCTCTCTCTGTCTGTCTCTCTCTCTCTCTCTCTCTCTCTCTCTCTCTCTCTCTCTCTCTCTCTCTCTCTCTCTCTCTCTCTCTCTCTCTCTCTCTCTCTCTCTCTCTCTCTCTCTCTCTCTCTGTGTCTCTGTGTGTACGTGTGTGTCTTTCATTTAACGTCTGACACACACGTACACACAGAGACACACAGACACGTGTGTACGTGCGCGCGCGCGCGCGTGTGTGTGTGTGTGCGCGCGTGCGTGTATTCGTCAGTCGTGTTCGACATAGCAGAACCATTCCAGTAGTCTGATCTAAAATAGCAGATGGGTATTGCCCCTCCCCCCCCCCCCCCCCCCCCCCCACACACACACACACACTCACACTCTTTGAGCCATGGGGGATGTTAGAAAACTGCTGGCGTCGGGGAAGGTCCCCAAAGGCCAACTAATTCCTCTGGCTGCAGCACTGAACTCCAGCGCAAATACATCCTCGTTTGACAGTTCATAATCATTCACAAATTGAAGACCACACTACGATTTTTCATAGGAAACCAGATTAAAGTCTCTGTACATGTGAATATTTTTCACTCCTTTCCCAAGACAACGCAATGATTATGCAAGTAGTTGTATGAGTGGGCTATCTCCGTGTTGCCATGGGGAAACAATGAAATAATGCTAACGTGGATTGAGACCATTATCGATGCATACCGCTCTCAAGGGCCAGCCACACGTTCACTAAAATCGTACGATACGATTCGATCACGTGGTCTCCGAAAACAAAATGTGATTCGCGCTTCGAGATCACGTGATCGATCGTATCGTACAGTTGTACGATCTTAGCTGACGTGTGGCTGGTCCTTTACTCTCATTTTAGTAATGGCCAAAGTCAAAGTCAAAGTCATTTATTTCAGAAACCTCCCCCAGGGGGTACATGAAATTGTTACAGCAGGTAACATTATACAAAAACACATTACATACGACAATTTTGGAGAAACTCAGCGGTGTAGAATGTCTCCTACAGACGTATACATATACACACACGCGCAAAAATCATCCAATGAGGTTAACACACACAACCAATGGGGATACTATACCATTTTTAAAAGATGTTACAAATACAGCCCCGTCAACAAGAATAGTCATGTTCCATATGGCATCGCCCAGAGGACGTAAAACCTTATCTTTGGAAGAATAGCCATTCAGGACTTTTGCCATACTGATCAATCTATGGAAGCTGTGTGAAGTTGAAAATTCCTTCAGAAAAGCTTTAATAAAGTACAAAAGTTTGTTTAGCATTCGTTTGTTCTCTGTCTGAAATAGGGAATGAATTTGTAATGAAATCTCAAGACTGTTATTGTCCGGCAATGATAAAAGCCATTTGAGTAAAGAGTGCTGCAGCCAAAGGGATGGGTTGGCCTTTTAGGAACCTTCTCCAAAGCCACTGTCTTCAAATCCCTTTGTCCGAGAGAGTGGGGATGTACCCTGGGCAAGGCGTCGCCACTGTAAAAAACAACAACAGTTCTAGCCCAGCCCGCCAGAATAGCATCTGCCTCCTCTGTTATCTGGCAGTCATGGTCGGAAACGACTGACTGGCATACGCATTCTAAAAGCTATGCCGAGGGTCAAATACCAGAGTGTGCCATTAACCTTCTTTAAGTCCTTTTGTTCCCCCGAAGACGGAGTGTGGCTGCGCACGTGGCGGGGTAATTAAAAAAAACCGGTCTCGCGCGTAATGTTCTCATCAATAGCTGATGCGCTTGTGCCATAGTGTTCAAGTGCTTCGGCTGTTGGGATGATCCCTGGAGTCTTTTAGCCAGGGTAAGCCAACAACAACAGCAATGTCATACATAGCGCCTTTTGTTCTTTTGACCCGAGAAAAATGATGGTATTTTCTGGCATGCAACCCTCCGTGTTTTGCTACATTAAAGAAAAAGTAACTTATGTTTCTGCATTTTCTTTCAAGGCGTCTCCATCATCGCAGCAATCCTCAGAGTCCCCTGCTGCCTCCCCACCGACACGAGATTCCTCCAGCAGAACTCCCTTGAAGTCTCTGACTCGGTCTCTGATGGAGCCGCGCCCTTTGTCCAGCCGCTTCAGCTGGAGCGACATCTCACCCACCGCCCTCCGCCTCTCCGCCTCCCTGCGAACCATGGCCAGCCAGGCTGACGTCAAAATGACGTCGGCAGACCCTGCTGACGTCAGAACCCGTGGTGACGATGTCGCCGGAGCTCGCGCTGGTGACGTCAGAAGAGGAGAAAGCTCCCGGATGGCGAGCAGCTTTCCCAGTTCGAGGTCCAGGACTCTGAGCGTGGATGTGGTGTTGGGAGGGAGAGCGCCTGTGATCAGAGGGGAGGAGATGGGGGAAGAGAGGAGGAGAGGAGGAGGAGGGGGTGGTGAAGGGTGGAGGAAGGGGGAGAGCGTGCTGTCGCGGAGCATGGACGGCGACCTCTTGACCTCTATGTCGTCATCGAGGTCGGGCTGGATGACGTCGGGGACAGAGCACCACGAACGCTCAGGATCGTACGAGGCCAACCTTGGAAGCGGTGTTCCTTCAAAGGGTCTGTTAGCACCAGAGTCTGACAGACTTCTGTTAGGAGGAAGCGCACGGTCAGAAGTTCCCGTGCTAAGAGCTGGGAGTCATGTGAGATCAGATCACCAGTTAGGGAGGGTGTCTGGTGGTGCACAGGGTTCACATCTCTCTGGACCACTCTCCCCCACGGCACAAATGTTGTCCTCGTCAAATTTGGTAGCGGGGAGAAGAGTAAGAGGATCTGAAAACAGACCCATCTCACAACCATCACTAAGTCTTCTTTCCTCCTCCACTCCTGTCATCCCCTCCTCCTCCTCCTCCTCCTCCCACTCTCTTTCTGCTGATGGAGGGGTGGAAGGATGGAGAGGAAGGAAGGAGGTACTGTCTCCAGAATTCGAACACTCCTCTTCTTTGCGTAACGGTCCTCAAATTCAGCGGTACGGACACTCCAGGCTTGTAGCGGGATCTCAGGGAGTTGCTGGAACTCGCGGAAGCCCCGATAGGGAAAACGTTCGTGTGGTGAATCATCACCATCATGACAATCATCATGCAAGGCCCGGAGCAGAGGCAGCAAGAGCACACCCTCACTGGAGACCTAGAGTCACGCCCGTAGCACCCACTGCCTTGATGATGGGTTGTAGTCCAGGAGCGGGTCCTTTCACCAGAACTCGCCACGTGCAAGTCGTGCAGAGAAAGGTAGGCTCGTCTGTTTCTGACCCATCATCTCCGGAAAGAAGTCCTGCTGGTGGGGACTCCTTGCATAGCAAATCTCAACGTTCTCCTTTGTCTTCTGTGAGTTCTCCGGTGCTAGGAGCTGCTTCTTCGCAGAGTTCCAGGGTTTCTCCTCAAGGATATCCCAGAGTGGTTAAAGTGAACACTGTGCAGTCTTCTTCTTCTTCTGACAAACACCAGTCTTTGTCTCCGACTGGTCAGAGTAGTGAAATCTCTTCTTCCTTTTCTACTCCTCTCTCATCCTCTCCCTCCCCACTAACCTCAGCATCTGCACCTTCTACTTCCGCTGCTGCTGCTTCTCAACGACTATCTGTGACGTCACCACCTCCTACGTCATCATCGTCATCATCTACGTCACGGCTTCACGTCACTCCAGTGTACCGGAGCAAGCTGTCTCCGATCTTGACGCGGAACATGCTTCTGCGTACTAGGATTCCTCTCTCCCCCCACTCTTCTTCTTCTTCTTCTTCTTCTTCTTCTCCTTCTCCATCCTCCTCTCTTCCGGGTCGTCCAATCCCCGTGATGCACATGGACACGTGCCGCGCGTGGCTCAAAGCCCCCACGCCTACCTCCCCAACATCCCCTATACCCAGTTCTGTGGGAGAATCCAGGAACAGCTCTCCCTACACGAGCTCCTCGGACTCTTCAGGCAGCACCCTGCAAGCTGTGCAATCTTCAACCCCCTCCTCTCTAAACCCCGGTGCTTCCCCTAACGTGCTCATCCCTGTTGTTCTTCCCCACGACGCTGTTCTCAAGCTGTTAGAGAAACCCGTGCAAAGGGAAGGTGGAGGTGATGAGAGGGAGGGAGGGGGAGGAGAAGGGGTGGAGGGGGGAAATGTCCCGCCGGTGATGGAGGTGGGGGGAGAGGACGTGCCGTGGAAAGAGAGGAGAGCGCGGATGGATAACGCCCTGACGTGGCTGAAGGGAGAGCTGGTGAGTATTGCTTTTGTTATTAGTCTCTTGTGGGTCTTTAAATTGTCACTTGTGGGTCTTTAAATGTCTCGTGTGTGGGTCTTTAATTGTACTCGTTCCGTTTGAATGCTATTGTTTTAAGAGTGTTGTAGGTCTTTAGATTTCCTAAGTGTGTTTATTGGAAGCTCATTTGTTTAGTCCGTTGTGGATCTTTAAATTGTTTTATCTTCTTCTTCTGCATTCCCAGGCCAGGGCCATAATGGGTAAGGTATGTGTCCAGTTTTTCAGTTTCCACTGGTCTCCCCGCTGCATACAGCCGACACATTCTGATTTCGGAGGAGCTCAAAGGAGAAATTTATTTGGAAGAAAAAAGGCAGGAGAATGGGCCAATAAGTCAGAAAGATAGCAGATGACAGAAAGCAAAGGGAAAAGGCAGGAGAATGGGCCAATAAGTCAGAAAGATAGCAGATGACAGAGAATGGGCAAAAGGAAAAGGCAGGAGAATGTGCCAATAAGTCAGAAAGATAGCAGATGACAGAAAGCAAAGGGAAAAGGCAGGAGAATGGGCCACTAAGTCAGAAAGATAGCAGATGACAGAAAGCAAAGGGAAAAGGCAGGAGAATGGGCCAATAAGTCAGAAAGATAGCAGATGACAGAAAGCAAAGGGAAAAGGCAGGAGAATGGGCCAGTAAGTCAGAAAGATAGCAGATGACAGAAAGCAAAGGGAAAAGGCAGGAGAATGGGCCAATAAGTCAGAAAGATAGTAGATGACAGAAAGCAAAGGGAAAAGGCAGGAGAATGGGGCCAAGTAAGTCAGAAAGATAGCAGATGACAGAAAGCAAAGGGGAAAGGCAGGAGAATGGGCCAATAAGTCAGAAAGATAGCAGATGACAGAAAGCAAAGGGGAAAGGCAGGAGAATGGGCCAATAAGTCAGAAAGATAGAAGACGATAGAAAGCAAAGGGGAAAGGCAGGAGAATGGGCCAATAAGTCAGAAAGATAGCAGATGACAGAAAGCAAAGGGAAAAGGCAGGAGAATGGGCCAGTAAGTCAGAAAGATAGCAGATGACAGAAAGCAAAGGGAAAAGGCAGGAGAATGGGCCAATAAGTCAGAAAGATAGCAGATGACAGTAAGCAAAGGCAGAGTCAAAGAGAGTGACATATTAGAGGAACTTACAAGCACAGAACTTCCAGAAGGTGGGGGAACTATTTGTACGAAAGACAACCCACCCACCCCCCTCCCGGGGAGTGTTTTATCTGACTTTGAGTATTATTAATATTCAAAGTCATTTGTTGATCTTTGAATGCGTTTTATGAGCATCTCTGAATAACAACACTTTTTTTTTAAAAAGGAGATCAGAGTTGAATAACAACACTTTGCTGGAGAGCGTTGAAGTCACTTGTTGGTTAGTTGCTTTTTAGAAGGGAAAAAAAGCTTATTGCAAGTTTTGAAGGACGTTATAATGTCATTACTTATTATGTAAGACGTCGCAATAACAAGAGGTAATGGTCTGGAATGGAGAGAACGCGTGACTACATTTTCACCTTGTTGCTAAAAGGTATCACCTCACAGAGGGCTAAAACCACGCTTCTGAGAGACATACAGAGATTGTATTTCAAGGTCTAACCTTGAGCGTGGTTTTGCGTTGCAGTTCGTACGTAAAGTCCTTTTTTAAACTTCTTTACTAGAACCAGAGGCAATTATTTCAACTTTTTGCTTTTCTTTTCTTCTTTTTTTCTGACAAGATTTATGTTAGTTGGCCAACCGTTTTAGCTCCGCAAAGGTTTTAAAATAAACCGAAAATTCGCTGCCACAACTGCGGTGTTGTTGTTTTCATTTATTCTAGTCTTACAAGATTTATGTATCCAAGAATTTCTTTATGTAGCTGTCAATAGGGAATGAATACGGATTGTTTTTCTTCTCTGTCTTACTTGCTATTTGTAATATTCAATCAATGTTTCATAATTATGGTGATTACTGATTTTGGTTTGACGCCTACCTACTTTACCTGTCTTCTTCGTTACGTTGTAAAGCAGATTTAGATACTCTCTCTCTCTCTCTCTCTCTCTCTCTCTCTCTCTCTCTCTCTCTCTCTCTCTCTCTCTCTCTCTCCTCTCTCTCTCTCCCCCCCCTCTCTCTCTCTCTTTCTCTCCCCCCTCTCTCTCTCTTTCTCTCTCTCTCTCTCTCTCTCTCTCTCTCTCTCTCTCTCTCTCTCTCTCTCTCTCTCTCTCTCTCTCTCTCTCTCTCTCTCTCTCTCTCTCTCTCTCTCTCTCTCTCTCTCTCTCTCGCTTCATTTCTGTTACGCAACAATACATAGTGATTTGTCTGTTGAGTGTTTTGGGTGTATGTGGTGTAGTGTGCGTAACCTTGCGAAAATCGGACAGTGCTTGATCGTGAGTTTGGTCCTTAATCAACCCTAACAAAAAGGGGCATTTGCAATAATATGGTTTCAGGTCCGTACTATAAAGACGAATTATAATCGTCTTGGCCTCATAATTATCTGGACTGCATTGTTATTATTCTCTTAAGCTCTTTCGCGAGGACTTAGGACCTAAGGACTAGGTTCAATATTATTGATGTCATGATGACGCGCTGACACGCAAGAAGAAGAGAACACACAGCGCATGCTGTGAAGTCTAAGCTCCTCTCTGTGTCCTCTTCTCACTCTGTCTGTCTCTCACTTTTGTATATCATGTCTATCTCTCTGTCTCTGTCTCTCTCTCTTTCTCTGTATCTTTTTTGTTCTTCTTTCATCCCCCTGTACATCGATTCTTCTGTTTCTCTGTTCTTTCTCCTCTTTTCACTTTCTCTTTCTCTCTTTCTTTCTTTCGTCCGTTTTGTCTGATTTGTATTGATGTGTTTGTGTTTTGTGCTATCATTCTCTCTCCACACACCCGCCCTCCACCCACCCCTCCTCTTTCTCTCTCTCTCTCTTCTCTCTCTCTCTCTCTCTCTCTCTCTCCCGTTCTCTCTCTCTCTCTCTCTCTCTCTCTCTCTCTGTCTCCTCTCTCTCTCTCTCTCTCTGTCTCTCTCTCTCTCCAAACTTTTATTGATATCTGTGGTACCATTGATGTTCGAATGTGCCAGTACTTTATGCGTGTTTATGTATGACTTTGGCCTTTCTAAGGGCCAGTGGCCTATACATATTGAAAATATTGTTCATATTGTTGTTCTCTCGCTCTCTCTCCCTGTGTGTGTGTGTGTGTGTGTGTGTGTGTGTGTGTGTGTGTGTGGGTGTGTGTGTGTGTGTGTGTGTGTGTGTGTGTGTGTGTGTGTGTGTGTGTGTGTGCGCGCGTGCGTGCGTGTGTACACGCGTGCCCTTAATACAATAAGCTTACGTGTTATTAT
>CM065706.1:41970764-41973264 GCA_017654935.2 Phymorhynchus buccinoides | reverse complement strand
CCCCCCGAGGGTTAACATTAAAATTACAGGTGTAGTGACAGAGTAGGCGAAAATGGAGTTTTACGTCCTCTCGGTCTGAATCAGACACACATGGGACATTTGTAAATACAAATATGGCGGGAACAACACTGGAGGGAATGCCCGGAGGCAGTACGAAACCAGTAAAGTCCCGATTTTGTATTAATACAGATAGCTGTAGCGGTAACCACGCCTCGGTTAAACTTCATCGGCTATGGCACCGCTACAAGTATTTGTTGCATTCATCTTCAAGAGTAGGCTAATAGTTAAGTCCTTTTATACTTGAGGGTCTTCTAATTGATTAATTGATTAATTAATTAACATGCCTACTGATATGAGTGTTCTGCTACTGTTCAGCTCGACCGTGCATGCCTAGCTTTTCTCGAAGGCGTGGTCAACACACCTACAAAACGATTGGTAATTAGACCACTCTGCTCCCCGTGGGGATACCGGGGGGTCTTTTGTAAAAATAGACCCCCCCCCCCCCCACACACACACACACACCTTCTGGAAGTTCTGTGCTTGTAACTTCCTCTAATCTGCCACTCTCTTTGACTCTGCCTTTTCCCTTTGCTTTATATCATCTACTATCTTTCTGACTTATTGGCCCCATTCTCCTGCCTTTTTTCCACACAAAAATCCAAATAATTGTTATCCTTTGAGCTCCTCCGAAATCGGAATGTGTCGGCTGTAAGCAGCTGGGGAGACCAGTAAAAACGAAAAACCGGACACATACGTACCTTACCCATTATGGCCATATGGCCTGGGAACGCAGAAGAAGAAGAAGACCACACTGGCATTATCTGTGGATGGTATTGTATTACACGTATTAACTGCAACACGAATGGGTTAGCCATAGACATCAAATCGTCTTTTTTGTTTTTCTAAGAACAAAGTTTTAGAGTTAATTTAGATAATCGTTCAGATACGGTACGTAAAAGTACGTAATATTGTATCAATCTTTTCTAAAGAGTAAAAATGAGCAAACACTATATAATAAGTGAATAGTGTTACACTAAAATACAGCTAGTTAAATTTGAGAGACAAGTTGTGACGGTGCATGGGAAAAGCAGACATAAGTCGCTCAGAATGTTTTTGAACGAAAGCCAAAAATAGTCAACAACCCCCCAACAGTATCAATTGTCTATTTAGGGCATATCTATGTCTATTTGTATGTGTTCTATCAGTATCCACAACATGAAAGACACTTTTGAATGATTTCTTTATTTATTTGATTGTTTTCTAAATCAAATCAATAGAAACAAAGCGGCAGAATTATACCTTTTATGCCCGATTTTTTCAAATGATCTATTTCGAATGCCAAACTTAAAATAATTATAAAATAAAAATTTTAAACAAATACAAACCAGCCCATCGCAAAGTCCGTTCACCTTCGGTGACGGACAACTAGACAAGATAACGCAATTCGTTTTGTTGTGTATTAACATGGAATCTTTGCCCCACCACGAAGCATTGAAATCTCTGTTTATGCCAAAGTTCCATGATGTCTGTTTTCCCATGCACTGTGACATATTGTTGTCCCGACAGCTGCACTTAGGGCTAATGTGTGCCTTTAATGGTAGAATGGGGCCATGGCTGCTTTACCTCTGTTTTATTGATGTCTCCTTCGCCCTCCGTTTCCTTGCAGCTATTGACGGTATGAAAAGTGCATAGTACCTGCCAGGCTTCAATGCAAATAGCGCGTCGGTAAATAGCGCTGCAAATAGTGAGTGCACTTAATCCATTACGGACTCACTCGAGCAAAGCACGAGAGAGAGAGAGAGAGAGAGAGAGAGAGAGAGAGAGAGAGAGAGAGAGAGAGAGAGAGAGAGAGAGAGAGAGAGAGAGAGAGAGAGAGAGAGAGAGAGAGAGAGAGAATACACTGAAAACTGAACAGTAATGTCATTGGCTAATATAGCTTAGATCACATTATGAGAGAAAGAGAGAGAGAGAACACTGAAAACTGAACAGTGAACTGTTTAATGCCATTGGCTAATATAGCTTAGATCACATATGAGAGAGAGAGAGAGAGAGAGAGAGAGAGAGAGAGAGAGAGAGAGAGAGAGAGAGAGAGAGAGAGAGAGAGAGAGAGAGAGTGTGTGTCTTTCCGAGTCCTTTCTCCCCTCCCCTCTGAAATATAGGTGTGAACAGAAGGCTGGAAGATCATGTGTGTCTTGCACCCTCCCTTAATAGCCAGCCTGTTTAGAATAAACCCTGAATATAACAACTTAAAAAACATTAACTAACATTTTATTTCTGAAAGCTTTTTTATGGTAAAATCATGAGGAAAAGACTTTGCACCCTCCCTTATTAATAGCCAGCCTGTTTAGAATAAACCCTGAATATAACAACTTAAAAAACATTAACTAACATTTTATTTCTGAAAGCTTTTTTATGGTAAAATCATGAGGAAAAGACTTTGCACCCTCCCTTATTAATAGCCAGCCTGTTTAGAATAAACCCTGAATATTACAACTTAAAA
>CM065706.1:41863264-41958264 GCA_017654935.2 Phymorhynchus buccinoides | reverse complement strand
CAAATAACTACTAATCCCTTCCTTCATGACTTGGTGTGTGCATGTCTGAGAGTGAATGTTTGCGCTTGGTGAGCGCACATAATTATCTGTGTGAGTGTGTGTCCGCGTGTGTATGTACGTGAGTGTGTGTGTGTAATTCTGTGTCTGTTTGTCTGACCGTCTTTGTGTGTTTGTGTAATTTTTATTTCCCATTCCGTATGCTATATGTTAAATATTATTATATGTGGTGTTATATGTGTATATTATATTTTTATATTGTAAACGCCTAGGGCATTAAATCGATTAGGCGTGCTAAATGTTCAAATAATGATAATGCCTACACAGAAAGACAACTCTTTGCGTGTCAAATGACGTCATTATCTCACTTCGGTCATGAAACTTTCTTTTTTGTACGACGTTTACGATGTGAGCAAGAAATATCGTTGATTCTGACAATTTTACTCACTTTTATGTATCACTCCATTTCAGCGAAATGACACTTTTGAGGGGAGGGGGGGGGGGGGGGGGGGGGGTTGCACTCGAAATTCACGTGATGCACGTGAACAGGAAGTTGAATAAAACAAATTTGAGTTAGTTTGTGTTCACGGATAACTGCTCTTTCCGGTCATGTAATGTTTATTGCTTTCAAGAGACGATTTTCTGAGAGAGAAAAACTAGGGGAGAGCACTTCGTGAAAATTATAATTGTTTACCTCCATTACTCGGTCACTGAAATACCATAGCAACAATACAATAATGGCGTCGAAGCTTGAAGCCGCAGGCTGCGAGTCAGCGACTTGCGAACATTTTTTAAAGAAAAATTAGGGGTGGCCAGTTGCCACAAACTGATAAAACTTACAAATTGTGACGCAAAAAATATAAATGACAGCAATGTTAGAATAACGCACGGTGTTCTAAGTGCTGTATGTCTGCTCAAACACACGAGGCGAGAGCTGGGGAATATACCTGATGGTAGAGTAGCTTCCCCTGTTTGACCGATTGAATAGGCAAGATCACTCCCACACACCATGAAATTACTTAATTATTATTTCCGAACAATTCCTATTACACCAGCTTTTTAGCAACCAAGGTTATAAAAGTGTATCCTTAGCCAATTTTGAGCAGTGTGGGTATCAAACCGAAGGGAAAACAGATGGAAAGGATAACGCAATACGTTCTCTGCAAAACATGATACCTGCAGCTACTGTCACCAACTATCTGTGCACACGTTGCGTGATGTTTACAATATAAACGCGACCCCATGCAGATATTCTGGGAAAGGGCATTTTATCCAAGGGAAATGAGTGGGAAGTCCTGGGCGACCACACACACCCTTCCTCCATAAAAACAAATGTTAATGTGTACTCTCTCTCTCTCTCTCTCTCTCTCTCTCTCTCTCTCTCTCTCTCTCTCTCTCTCTCTCTCTCTCTCTCTCTCTCTCTCTCTCTCTCTCTCTCACTCTCACAATCCCTCTCTTTGTATTTGTGTCTATCTCTGTCTCTCTCTTTCCCTCTCTCTCTAAAAAGAAGATCACGCTTCGATCGAACTTTTCATGGTTGGTAGGTAGCATACATGGCTGGTATGAGCCTCGCGGCCCTTTTACGTCCCTTCTTGATACATTCCTTTGAATTTGTGTGGTGCTTTGCGTTGCGAGTTTCCTATTTAAAAAAAAAAGCTGATGGACTTATTCATCACATTTCATAACATGAAATAAATGAAACAATACTATTAAGCAACAATATCGAGAGTTGCGGTGTGACGAAAGTTTTGCTTGGGATGTGAATCATCAGTTAAAACAATCAACGATTACTAATTATCTCTTACCGACATCACTGAGTCCCACACATTCTACGGTGCGTTAGCAATAGAAAGCAAATGTTGTAACTAGATCTCTTACCGACATCACTGAGTCCCACACATTCTACGGTGCGTTAGTAATAGAAAGCAAATGTTGTAACTAGATCTCTTACCGACATCACTGAGTCCCACACATTCTACGGTGCGTTAGTAATAGAAAGCAAATGTTGTAACTAGATCTCTTACCGACATCACTGAGTCCCACACATTCTACGGTGCGTTAGCAATAGAAAGCAAATGTTGTAACTAGATCTCTTACCGACATCACAGTCCCACACATTCTACGGTGCGTTAGCAATAGAAAGCAAATGTTGTAACTAGATCTCTTACCGACATCACTGAGTCCCACACATTCTACGGTGCGTTAGTAATAGAAAGCAAATGTTGTAACTAGATCTCTAACCGACATCACTGAGTCCCACACATTCTACGGTGCGTTAGTAATAGAAAGCAAATGTTGTAACTAGATCTCTTACCGACATCACTGAGTCCCACACATTCTACGGTGCGTTAGTAATAGAAAGCAAATGTTGTAACTAGATCTCTAACCGACATCACTGAGTCCCACACATTCTACGGTGCGTTAGTAATAGAAAGCAAATGTTGTAACTAGATCTCTTACCGACATCACTGAGTCCCACACATTCTACGGTGCGTTAGTAATAGAAAGCAAATGTTGTAACTAGATCTCTTACCGACATCACTGAGTCCCACACATTCTACGGTGCGTTAGTAATAGAAAGCAAATGTTGTAACTAGATCTCTAACCGACATCACTGAGTCCCACACATTCTACGGTGCGTTAGTAATAGAAAGCAAATGTTGTAACTAGATCTCTTACCGACATCACTGAGTCCCACACATTCTACGGTGCGTTAGTAATAGAAAGCAAATGTTGTAACTAGATCTCTTACCGACATCACTGAGTCCCACACATTCTACGGTGCGTTAGTAATAGAAAGCAAATGTTGTAACTAGATCTCTTACCGACATCACTGAGTCCCACACATTCTACGGTGCGTTAGCAATAGAAAGCAAATGTTGTAACTAGATCTCTTACCGACATCACAGTCCCACACATTCTACGGTGCGTTAGCAATAGAAAGCAAATGTTGTAACTAGATCTCTTACCGACATCACTGAGTCCCACACATTCTACGGTGCGTTAGTAATAGAAAGCAAATGTTGTAACTAGATCTCTAACCGACATCACTGAGTCCCACACATTCTACGGTGCGTTAGTAATAGAAAGCAAATGTTGTAACTAGATCTCTTACCGACATCACTGAGTCCCACACATTCTACGGTGCGTTAGTAATAGAAAGCAAATGTTGTAACTAGATCTCTAACCGACATCACTGAGTCCCACACATTCTACGGTGCGTTAGTAATAGAAAGCAAATGTTGTAACTAGATCTCTTACCGACATCACTGAGTCCCACACATTCTACGGTGCGTTAGCAATAGAAAGCAAATGTTATAACTAGATGCCACTTTCGGTACAACAAAAAAAGTCCTTTCGTCCAAATGTTCGTTCGGCCAAATGTCCCGGAATGATTCGGTGAAATGTCCGTTCGATGATGATGATGTTGATGCTGATGTTGATGCTGATGTTGATAATGATGATGATGATGATGATGATGATGATGATGTTAATGATGATGATGAAGATGATGTTAATGATGATGATGATGATAATGATGATGATGTTGATGATGATGATGTTAATGATGATGATGATGTTGATGATTATGATGATGATGATGATGCTAATGATGACGTCGACAACGATGAATGAATGAGTGAATAATTGGTTAGCTGGTTGGTTGATAGACTGATTGATTTGGTTGATTGATTGATCCATTTCTTCTGGAATCATTATGACGAGCTTTGACGAGTTTTTTTGTTTTTTTTAAACCCTCCACTGTCCCCGCCTTCTTTTGTTTTTTTTTTTTTTTTTTTTTTCTTTTTTTTTTCTTTTTTGGGCGGCTCATCTTTTTTTCTTTTTTTCTTTTCTTTTCTTTTTTCTTCGTTGTTTTTTCTTCACATTTTCTCTCTCTCTCTCTCTCTCTCTCTCTCTCTCTCTCTCTCTCTCTCTCTCTCTCTCTCTCTCTCTCTCTCTCTCTCTCTCTCTCTCTCTCTCTCTCTCTCTCTCTCTCTCTCTCTCTCTCTCTCTCTCTCTCTCTCTCTCTCTCTCTCTCTCTCTCTCTCTCTCTCTCTCTCTCTCTCTCTCTCTCTCTCTCTCTCTCTCTCTCTCTCTCTCTCTCTCATTCTCTCTCTACCTCTCTCTCTGACATTTCCATGTGTGTGTGTAATGCTAAGATGGACATTTGTGGTGACAATTAATGTTACATTTTGATACATAGATGTCTGGGTTTCTGACTGATCTGGTGTATGGTGTACTGACCCATTCATTCTGTCTTTTTTCATGTGTGTATAATGCGTACAAACAAAGAAAACAAAAGATAGAGGCCCGTTTGTCAGTTATCCGCGCGTCTAGACCGACGGGTCCACTGTAGCTGTAACATTAACAGAACAAGTCAAACATTAGACATAGTTATATCAATATGAAAAAATTCACAACTAGGAAAGAATAGTTGCAGCTTTTTTGTTTGTTTGTTTTTTTGACAAAATATTGTGAGGGGGGGACCTTTCCATTGTTCATCTCCCCAGAGCTTTGACGAGTTACATAGCCTTGATATCCCAGTTCCGACGATGCCAAGACAGCATAGAGATGCTGCTGCTGCTGATGGTGGTGGTGATGACGACAACGACAAAAATGAAGACAACGCTGATGATGATACAGATGGGCGACAATGACGATGACGGTGATGATGCTGACAGCGATGATGACAGAGACATTGATGATTACGACGACGACGGTGATGATGGATGTGGTGGGGTGAAAACACTAACGAAAAACACGTGTGTTTAATTGTTGCAGGTGTCTTTACGCGCCATGGACTCAGACCTCATCTCCCAGTTCCGCAGGTGTCAGGACAGCATTGAGAGCCTGAAACAGCAGCAGCAGTTAGACCTTGCCCTGGCGGGATGGGGGTGGGGCTGGGGGGAGGGGGAGGGCAGCGAGTGGGGGTGGGGGCCGGAAGGAGGGAGCGAGATGGACGAGGAGGAGGAGGAGGCGTGGGAGGATTGGGAGATTGCTGGTGAGTTGGCTGGGGGGGGGGGGGGGTGATGGGAGAGGAGGGAGAGAGGGGGGGGAGGGAGAGAGGGGGAGAGAGAGAGAGAGAGGAGAGAGAGAGAGAGAGAGAGAGAGAGAGAGAGAGAGAGAAACTTTATTACACAAGGATTGAGATTTTAGGCCAAGTCTATTCTTCCTAACAGAGAGAGGGAGAGAGAGCAGGGGCAGGCGGACAGACAAACACACGCGTGTGCACGCGCGCACACACACGCATGCGCGCGCGCACACACGCATGCACCCACGCACGCACGCACACGCACACACACACACACACACACACACTCTCTCTCTCTCTCTCTCTCTCTTCTCTCTCTCTCTCTCTGTTTTATCTCTTGATTCTGGTGTCTCTGTTGTCTCTCTGTCTCCTTGTCTGTCATTATTATTTTTTCCCCAACTCCCTCTTCCTCTTTCCTTTTATTTTACCACTATGATTACATTTGTACATATGTATACATAATCATTGTATTGTGCTTGTATGAAGTGTATGTATTTTCCCCATGATTTTTGATTGTGGTTGATTTTTCTCCAGTTTATGTTTTTTATTTATTTACCTTAATTGTTTTTCTTATTAATTTATGACGACAGGATGTAAAAAAGCTTTATCAAGCTTATTCTTTTATCGTCAATAAAGATCATTTTGACTTGACTTGACTTGACTTGACACACACACACACACACACACACACACACACACACACACACACACACACACACACAGAGACAGACAGACGGGAGTTTTCAGTCTAAAAATAGAATTGATTATGTCATAACTAGGAAACCCAACCTGAACATTTTTCAAAATGTTCACAAAAAGATTGTACGCATCTTAGTGCATCACTTGCACGAATATTGAATTAAAATTATCCAAATATATCAATATTTTTGTTTATATTTTTTTAAAGTGATATGGAAATTGCAGTCCAAAAATAGAAATAATGACGTCATGACTCGGAAATCCCAAGGGTCTTTTCTGGTATTTTTCACAGGGAGATTCTACACACCCTAGTGCATTATTGTGAACCAAAATTGGCTTGTGGTACTTTCATTGCGAAATCATCCCTCATTTGAAGAGCTAGGAGCGGTGCTCTACAGACCTATGATTCTAACCCTAGCCTTCCCAATTCAAGGCAACAAAGATGTGTAGGAAAATCAATTATTAAAAAAACCAAATGTCTCAAATTCTATGGCTTTGCATGCCATGCTCTTATGGTGACCTCAGTTTCGGTTTCCGATCGAGTCTATGGCTTGGTGCGTTCGGGTCAAAGTCATGGGGATCAGTGTGTTCTGGGGAGCTGTCGGTGGACGGTCATGGTGGCGCCCTCGGAGGAGGACCTCACTCACGCTGGCTCCGCGACTAAGAGAATAGTGTCGTCAGTAGGGGGCTTAGTAGGTGGTGTCCTGAACAGGCTCTACTGAACTCCACCGAGGTGACTCAGCAGCGGTGCAGTGTCTCCTCGGTTGGTTGTCTCCTGACGGCCTAACATAGATTAGCTCCCCTTGGACTGCTGGTCTCGGATTCTGCGACCTGAACGGGCCGGGGTGTGATTGCGAATTGGGATTCGGAATGAGCGGCGTGGGAGCAACGCCACTGTACGGCCCAGAAGATGGGACAGCAAAAATAAAATATGTGTAGGAAATCACTTCAGCGCCCTGATTAATGGTAATGGATTTAGGATTTAACCTAAATAGATACTGAACAAAGAAAGAGATCTTTCAAGTTTTGGTTTGAAAGTTTGGACATAGGAAAATAGGGCCTAGATCGAGCAGTAAGCTAGCTTTCTGCCTAGAGGCGAATATTGCAATAAACGGCCATTTTATGTAGGGCCTATTTACGAGTGTTGAATATGTTCTGCTTTTGTGTGTGTGCGACTTATGTTAGAGGGTTAGGCCGTGTACACACATACGCGGATATTCCATGCGGAAACCCGTGCGCAATCCATAAATAAGTTAAACAAATGGAAAAGATTTGCGCACGTGTCCGAATTTCCCCTACATGCGTAAACTTTTATCCTTCTTTCTTCCACTTATTTAGGGGTTTCTGTACGGAACTTACGCGTCTAATGTGAACCCGGCCTTAGCCTATGTCAGGTATTATTATTAGGTATTAGGAACTTTATAGTCACAGAGGCGTCTCTGTGAAATTCGGGTTGCTCCCACCTGGAGAGCGCGTCGCAGCCAGAGGCATGCGATTTTTGTCACTGATGAGGGAGAGGGGGGGGGGGGGGGGGGTAAAATTTTGACCAAATGACAACTTTTTCGTTGCCACTGGGTTTAACGTATGCTAAGGGCACACGGGACCTCGGTTTATCGTCTCATCCGAAAGACTCCACGTTCAGACCGTTAAGCCAGGCCTAGTGCAGAATGAGAGGAAAAAATCCCCTGTACCCAGGTTCGAACTCGGGTTTACTTGACACGAAGCGAACGCGATACCACTGTGCCACTCTGCTCTACTCATGCACAATCACAGATTATTCTATCAAATGCTTGTCTTCATACTGTGCACACAAATATTGATCGAAACCTTTTCTTGATTTGACAGAATTCGAGAGACAGTGGGCAGAGAACCCCCAAGCCAAAGAACTGGAGATCACCCTGGCACCGGTGATCACGTCACCGGCTGAAAATGACGTCACTTCCAACCACGTAAAAACACCCGCGGTGACATCATCAGGTCAGAACAACGTCACTGCCAACGGCGTCGAAACGTCGGTGATGACGTCATCAGATCAGAACAACGTCACTGCCAATGGTATGGAAACGTCGGTGATGACGTCTTTAGATCAGAACAACATCACTGCCAATGGTATGGAAACGCCCGTGACGACGACAGCACCAGCTGAAAGCAACGTCACTGCCAGTGACGTCACGACGCCAGTGGTGACGTCAGCGCGAAGGAAGAGTGGGAGCGGGAGCAAGTCTCCCTCCCCGATTAAGCAAGATGTGGAGGCCACACTATGAGGAGATCTGTTTACCATAGAAACGGAATGGATTGATGAAAGCTGCAAACTATCTGTATAATAGGTCTACCAGTGTTAACAAAAACAAAAACCCAACAAAGGTCAAATAAATAAAAGGGGAAATTTGATGTTTCGAAACAAAACAAACAACAACTTTTGTCTTGCAAATTTGGCCAGTAACTGAAAGCAAAGTAATGTAAAAGAATGAGTGGTAAAGGTCAAGATGTGCCCCCCCCCCCCCCCCCCCTATATTTCTCGGTTAATTGTATTTTTCCGTTATTGCCTTTCTTACCATACATAAAGCTGTATTTTAGGAACATTTGAGCTAATAACCTTTTTGGAATACTAACCCTATCCCTAACCCTATCCCTAAGCCTAACCCTACCCCCCACCCTATAAGACGGAAAAACGCAATGAACCACAACTGTGACAAATCGCGGTGTACTGCTGTACATAGTGGGGGGTAGGGTTAGGTTTAGGGCTAGGGTTAGTATTCCAAAAAGATAATTAGCTGAAAATGTTCCTAAAATACAGCTGTATGTATGGTAAGAAAGGCAAAAACGGAAAAATACAATTAACCGAGAAATGCAGGGGGGGTGGCACATCTTGACCTTTAAAAAGAAGAAAGTATGGCTGTTTTGTTACTTTCCCTCCTAACATCGCTTATCCGGGCAACAGTGATATTAGCATGGGTGCAACTTTTCCTGGTGTACAAGGATTTCCTGTTTTTGAATTTTACCAGAGTAGGAAGTTCCGTTTTTTTAAATTGTCAAACAAGATCTATGTGTGTCTACCGTATTTTTCAAACACTTTAAAATAAGCATTTGTATCAATTGTGGAAACAGCAAACTAAAATACCTTCATAAATCAATGTTTGCTTCAGCTGCAGGGGGACATTACCCCATGGACCCCGGCCTTTCAGGGTTTTTGATTTTGTGTAGTTGCACCTTTTTTGTGTGAATATTATCATCGCGTTTGTTAAATTCGCTGAAGGAAAAGGTTTAGAGCAGACTTACAAATGTAGGAGCCTATAATATAGTGTGTAGCAAAACTCCTATGCATGACGCACTGTGATTACATTTAAACTTAGCGGTGAAACGTGAGCCATTATTCGTGAAGGATACATAGTTTCAAAATGGTGTCCAGCTTATTGCATTTGTCTATTATATACATGTGCCAAGTCTGCCTTGTTTCGCTGCCGTGAGAAAACAACCCCTATGGGCCTAATATGCCATTACCAATAACGAAAATATTCAGCAGGTCCTGTATTCACATTGAGATAGTATGAGACTTCCCCCTCCGTGGGGATACCAGGGGTCTTTTGTATGAATAGCTCTCCCACCTTCTGGAAGTTCTGTGCATGTAACGTCGTCTAATCTGTCACTCTCTTTGACTCTGCTTTTTCCCTTTGCTTTCTATCATCTGCTATCTTTCTGCCTTACCGGTCCATTCTCCCATCTTTTTTAACGAAACACTTTCAAAAAGATTTCCTCCAGCCGAAGTCGGACATGCTGGGCCTAACTATTTCTTAGTTAGGCGCATAACGACAGCATGACGCATCTGCGCTCATAATTGGCAGGAAACTGAACGATCGAAGAAGTATGAGACTTATAATATCTTAGAAGTCCTATTAAGCCCTACTACTTTAGAAGGACTTCTAGAATATCATGATGATAATGAAGTTTCATGCTATCTCAATCTGAATACAGGCCCCAGTAAAGATTGAAGATATAGGTCCTCAATGGTTTGTACTGAGACTTGGCGATATGATTTTTCTGCAGCAATTTGTGTGCACATGTGTGTGTGCGTGGGGAGGGGGAGGGGGGGACGAAGGAATGTGTGTGTTTGTGCACATGTGTGTGTGTGCGTGTTTTGTAGCAGGAAAAGAGTGGCTGGATGTGTGTGGATGCATGCGCAGAATGTTTTGTGAAGATTATAGGAATCAAAGCCTTCAATTATCATCTATATAGATTTATGCAGAATGTTTTCACAAATTGCAAATGCACGGCATACTATAGTTGATCAGGAAAAGTAGGACCTACTGCACAGTTGTCTTCTTATTGGCTGTCTTTTGAGATTCTTTTTTCAATTTTGGAAATTTTTGGGATAAAAACTATCTAACGGCCAAATTTGAATTGATAGAAAATTGCGACTGAATTCAGAAAGAATAACGTTTTTGATAATTAAAAAAAAATGAGTTGAGGACATGCTTTACTATTTATATTGAGGGCAAGTTATAAAATGTGGTTAACGAAGTATTACCACTAAACTATTTTTTTAAAACATTGTAGAATATACCACCTGTGAATTGTTTTAAATCCATATGCTGAAATTATTTTAGCCTGTGATGCAATGAAGAAGTGTTGTTTGAAAACGTGTCGGTCCTTGTTTTTAGTAGGTTGAATGCATTTACTTGTGATATTGTTTATGGTACATACACGTACACGTATACAAAATCTACATTTAGACTTTTGTAAGGATCAATACAACTCGTGAAGGTTATTTGTGAACATTTAAACTATGCACCAACAATTTAAATTACATATATGTACCAGAACAAGAAAAGAAAGAAAATATAGGTTACAACATTAATTTTAAACTATAACACTATGACGATGAATAATTTTGATCTCGCCTACTTTAATTCAATGATAGGTTTTTTAAATGTTTAAAACTACGCATGTACAAAATATATTAATTCTCTTTTAAAGACCCACCAGATCCATGAGTCAAAATCACAGGTTTCACACGTTTCCCTCTCTCGCTGGTAACAAATCTTACTTTGACCAGGTTTGACTCCCATACAAACGCCCCAAAATTGAAAACGAGACAGAGACTTTAAAGAGCAGAAGTTGGGGGCATTTGTATGTGGGTCACACCTACCCAGAAAAAAACAAGGGACTTAATCTTGCAGGGTCAGTGGGTCTTTAAGGGCATCACGGTTTACCCATAAAGGGAAATAACTCTGAAGAACACATTTTTTAAAATCTCTTAACGAAATGATAACATACTAATGAATAAAACAAACTTTGTGCTTGGTTATTTTGCCTTTTTAAAAATTATTTTATAGCTACCCATCTTTTCCTTTTCCACCTCGATATAGACATTTAACAAAGCTTGTACTTTATTTGTAACCATATTTGAAACAACCACAAACTTTCACGAAAAATGACGCAGATGACTATTGATATACAGAAGTTGGACTGATGTGCAATATACGTTTGTTTTCTCCTGATTTACGACATTGCGCTTTGATTGTCGGTGTAGACGTTAGATGCAGTCTCGCACTGCAAAATGTTTGGTTTTGTGGAGTGATTTTGTGTACATCCCCCAGCGTTATACATTTACAAGAAAATGGCCTTTTCCTTATCAAATGCTTACTTGTGATATAAACTCACATTGACAAGTCATTTGGTCTGTTTTGATTTAGTGTGTGTGTGTGTGTTGGCTGTGTGTTTTGTATGTGTGTGTGTTGGCTGTGTGAGTGTTTTGTGTGTGTGTGTGTGTGAAAGTGTGTGTGTGTGTGATGGCTGTGTGTGTGTGTGTTGGCTATGTGTGTATGTGTGTGTGTTAATGTATATGTGTGTTTGTGCATTCATGCATGTGTGTGAGTATGTCTGTGCATGAATGCATGTGTATGTGTCTGTGTGTGTGTGTGGGGGGGGGGGGGGGGGGTGAGAGAGAGAGCTGAATTAAATTTATAAAATGTAAAATACCAAAAATCCACACAAAATTGTACAAAACATTTTAATCAGTGTTAGCATTGAACTTCCTTCCGACAAACACACAACAGAACTTGTGACAAGATATTCACAAACATTCATCCAAACCCCAGTGTTTATACATTTAAATCCATTCGTTTATCACCATTCGATGTGCATCAATAAACCAACTGTGCATACACCCACCTCAAATATAAAAACAATCAAAGCTTTCATTCACTCACAATCAGATACAGTGGAACCTCCCTAAGACCTTCAAACATCATCCAAAATGAGGTCTTATAAGGGAGGGGTCTTATAAGGGAGGTGATTTTAATACTTACAAAGGACAATGTCTCAGAGAAGTAGGTCTTATATGGGAGGGAGTCTTATTATATAATGGGAGGTCTTATAAGGGAGGTTCCACTGTACTACCAATTTTCAAGAGACCAATTCACCATTCAAACCAGCACTGTTCTGACAAATCGGAAACACACACACACACACACAAAACAATAAAATGCACAGCAATCTTGTACTTTAGTCAACCCCCATCATGTTTACTACCCTCAGTCTCAAAGTCTGCTTCTTTCAGATTAAAGGGGCACCCTGACAGATGAGCTTTGCAAGAAACACGTTGAGATCACCAGAAAGACAGCCTTTTCAAGGATCGGAACACTCGCTTTGCTCTGGTTTCCTATAAATCAAAACGGCGATTCCTCCTTGGCGGAGTTGCCGAAGAGATAAGCCATTTTGGATGGGGTGGGTGGAGGCCACTCGAGCAGTAGAAGCTTTTTTCTTCTTTGTAGTGCAGTAAAAAAAAAAGGACATATTTCCTTTGTTGTGAGCGAAACTGTTTATGATAAACTGTAAATAAAAAGGCATTCTATCGTGGAAATTTCATGATTTGGTCAAAGCGACTCAGGCGGCCATTAGGAAAGAGAAGGCATTCCACTGAAAGAATTTGACTTCCAGCACCTCCGCCAATTGCAGATTCAACGGTTTGATTTTTAGGAAACCAGAGCAAAATGAGTGTTGCGATCTCTGTAAAGGGTGTTTTCCTGGTGATCTTGACGTGTTTCTTGCAAAACCTCATCCGTCAGGGTGCCACTTTTAATGAAAATAACCGTAGGCTGATCCTAACCCTACCCTTTCCCAAACACGGCAGAATGCTGTGTCTCAGTGAAATATTTCCATGTAAAAATGTGAAGGAGGCCAACTGAAGTGCAAGACAGGCATTATGACTGTGTCAGGCCAATTGACATAGGCTAGAACACCAAGGCTACATCAAAATGTTGCTATGTTCTGCATGGTTATGCGGGGATTGTCTTAAGCCATGACAAGCTCCTACCATAACATCATCAGTCTCCAAAATCCCCCGCAGACAGCTGCTCACGTGGCGGGGTAATCAAAAATGGTCACACACGTAATGTTCTCATCCCTAGCTGGTGCATTTGTACCATAGTGTTCAAGTGCTTCGGCTGTTGGGATGATCCCTGGAGTCTTTTAGCCAACAACAACAACACAACGCACTCAACTGTTAAGACCCTGTTATATCTTAAAAAAACATACATACCCTATTTTATGGATTACAAGGCGATACATTTTCCCCTCCTGACACCCATGCGCCTTACAACATGACGAACAAAGTAGTCAGCGTAAGAACAAATTTGGGTAAAGGTCAAGATGTGCCCCCCCCCCCTACATTTCTCGGTTAATTGTATTTTTCCGTTTTTGCCTTTCTTACCATACATAAAGCTGTATTTTAGGAACATTTTTAGCTAATAACCTTTTTGGAATACTAACCCTAACCCCCACCCTATAAGACGGAAAAACGCAACGAACCACAACTGTGACAAATCGCAGTGGGCAAAGGGCTAGGGTTAGGGTTAGTATTCCAAAAAGGTTATTAGCTAAAAAGGTTCCTAAAATACAGCTTTATGTATGGTAAGAAAGGCAAAAACGGAAAAATACAATTAACCGAGAAATGCATGGGGGGTGGCACATCTTGACCTTTACCCAAATTGTTAATTTAATCTACCAAAGTACACCTTTATCACCCAAAACAACAAAGAGAAAAAAAAGAAAACACAGCAACAATGAAGTCAATTGTTAAAAAACAAACAAAACCTGGAGTATGAAGACTAAATCACCAGCTGTGCGACCTATTTTCTGCTGCACGCGGCACATTTTTGGCTCGTGACCTTGACCAATGACCTTCATTTTCGAACAAGGTCTAGATATCGTAACTACCTACCCACAGGCAAACTTTGAGGGTCCTCGGTCCCTCCGTTTAGATGCTATCGTGTTAGCAGTCAATCAGGAACAGATAGACACCACCGAAAACAGTGGCAGCTTCACTTCGCCCCGGTTGTAATAACAACGATAACAACAAAAAGAAAAAATAACTGAAACAGACTGCAATGTCGCTGACCAAAACACCACGCAAACAAAAACACAGCAAGTGCAAAAATGACGTTATTTTATTGGTGAGACAAAACCAAACCATTTGTCTTTCTCTCTCTCTGCTTTCAACATTATTAATCCATTTTGTTATCAGTCAGGGCCTGTACTCACGTTGAGATAGCATGAGACTTAGCATCATGCTAACTTAGAAGCTCTTCCAAAAGTCCTATTAAATCCTATAGGACATTGGAAGAGCTTCTAAGTTAGCATCATGCTAAGTCTCATGCTATCTCAACGTGAATACAGGCCCTGGTTGTGGTTGAGCATATAGTCTAGTGTAGCCCAGCGTATGTTTGTGTGTACATGCGTGTCTGTGTGTGTGCATGTGTGTGTGTGCTGTGTGTGTTAGTGTTTGTGTAGGTGCGTGAGCACAAGTATTCCTATTGTTACGTTTCCACATGTCATAATTGCTGCCATTTTTAAAGATGTTGAAAAAGATTATTAAAATCGAAAATGTGTGCTCTCAAAGGGGGTGTTTGGTGAATTATTGACCAAGACAAAACAAAAACATGTAATGTTTCAACAGATATGTCTTTTTCAAAGCACACAGAAAACACAATACTTCCCCTCTTCACACTCAAGCAGTCTCCAAATCAAACAAAACTAAAAATTAAAATAAATTCAAACAAAACCCGAATCAGTTTGGAGACGGCTTGAATGTGAAGAGGGGATCGAAGTACTGTTATGTTTTGTGTGCTGTTTGAAAAAGACCGTTGAAATATTACACGTTTTTGTCTTGTCTCGTCAATAAAATAGCGTCGTTATTGCACTTGTGTATTTGTTCGCGCTACAATAACAAAAACAACTCATAGTTCAAAGTTGCAAACTGAAAATTCAGCAGTATGTTTAAATAGAAGAATTCCGATATGACACGCTCGCTATGATAGAAATATGCATCCGATGAAGCAGCGTGATACTGCAATACCAGGAAAGTCCCAATTTATTAAATTGATTTTCCCATCAAACTGGACAGAAAGGACAAAGCGTGGATCCGGTTTGGAACCCCGGTCACTCACGCAGTGAACTGGCAGGTGAAGGCTATTTCTATCCTGCCACCATCCATGGGGACAAAACATTAACAATGACACAAATCCCTTCTCAGCTATAGCCACTGAGTGACTAACACAGCAGCATCTGTGTCTGCATGCGTAGTCTGTGTGTGTGTGTGTATCTGCATGCATAGTCTGTGTGTGTGTGTGTGTCTGTCTGTCTGCGCAGTCTGTGCGTGTTTGTGTGTGTGTGTCTGCGTGCGTAGTCTGTGTGTTTGTGTGTCTGCATGCATAGTCTGTGTGTGTATGTATATGTGTATATGTGTGTGTCCACGTGCACAGTCTCTGTGTGTGTGTGCGTGTTTGTGTGAGTGTGTGTGTGCGTGCATGAGTGCGTGCATGTGTGTGTGTGTGAGTGTGTGCGTACGTGCATGTGTGTGTGTGAGAGAGAGAGAGAGAGAGAGAGAGAGAGAGACGGACGGAGAGTGTGCATATGTGTCTGTGAGTGTTTCAATGCCATTATAAAGTGCTTTGTGCTCGATAAAAAGCGCTGTCTAAATATCCATTTATTATTATTATACAAACAAGATAGCATCACACTCACACCATACTGTCACCACCACTAATATATCATTCAAAGATAAAAAAAAAACACCCAAAAACAAAAATCTGAAACGCACTACACACAGCACTGTCCTCTTCCAATGAAGAACAGTTTTCAACATTCAAAACAGGTCATACAAATAATCAACCCTTTTTTCTTAATTCATAGCCAAACTATAAAAAAAACCCTAAAGAAACATGCAATACAAATACTATCCAAGACTCCCTAAAATACTGCAAGTCAAACAACAAGCAAATAAAACAAACAAAAAACAAATACATCACTAAAGAGAAAGACAGACAGATGGAGAGAGAGAGAGAGAGAGAGAGAGAGAGAGAGAGAGAGAGAGAGAGAGAGACGCTTCACATCTATAATAAGAGAGAGAGAGAGAGAGAGAGAGAGAGAGAGAGAGAGAGAGAGAGAGAGAGAGAGAGAGAGAGACGCTTCACATCTATAATAAGAGAGAGAGACATTTCACATTTAGAATGAGAGCGAGAGAGAGAGATGCTTCACATTTAGAATAAAAGAGAAGAGAGAGAGAGAGAGAGAGAGAGAGAGAGAGAGAGAGAGAGAGAGAGAGAGAGAGACGCTTCACATCTATAATAAGAGAGAGAGACATTTCACATTTAGAATAAGAGAGAGCGAGAGAGAGAGATGCTTCACATTTAGTAAGTCAGAGAGAGAGAGAGAGAGAGAGAGAGAGAGACATTTCACATTTAGAATAAGAGAGAGCGAGAGAGAGAGAGAGATGCTTCACATTTAGAATAAAAAGAGAGAGAGAGAGAGAGAGAGAGAAGAGAGAGAGAGAGAGAGAGAGAGAGACGCTTCACATCTATAATAAGAGAGAGAGACATTTCACATTTAGAATAAGAGAGAGCGAGAGAGAGAGATGCTTCACATTTAGTAAGTCAGAGAGAGAGAGAGAGAGAGAGAGAGAGAGAGAGAGACATTTCACATTTAGAATAAGAGAGAGCGAGAGAGAGAGAGAGATGCTTCACATTTAGAATAAAAGAGAGAGAGAGAGAGAGAGAGAGAGAGAGAGAGAGAGAGAGAGAGAGAGAGAGAGAGAGAGAGAGAGAGAGAGAGACGCTTCACATTTAGAATAAAAGAGAGAGAGAGAGAGAGAGAGAGAGAGAGAGAGAGAGAGAGAGAGAGACGCTGCACATTTAGAATGAGAGAGAGAGAGAGACGCTTCACATTTAGTAGGTCAGAGAGAGTGAGAGAGAGACGGTTTACATTTCAAATAAGAGAGGGAGAGAGAGACATTTCACATTTATAATAAGAGAGAGAGAGACGTTTCACATTTAGAATAAGAGAGAGCGAGAGAGAGATGCTTCACATCTACAATAAGAGAGAACGAGAGAGCGAGAGAGACGCTTCACATTTAGAATAAGAGAGAGAGAGAGAGAGAGAGAGAGAGAGAGAGAGAGAGAGAGAGAGAAAGATTCAAAACAAGTCGTAGAAGAAGTCCATGCCCTGCCCTATTTCCCAGATGGAGATTCCGGTGCCCAGGTCTGACGCCAGTTTGAGTCGTCGATAAATGGATAGCAGCGTGGGGTAGTAGATGATGTGTTGCCCCAGAGACGACCTGCCCACACACATACACCAACAGTAACATCAACATCAGGCATAGTTAACCCCATCAATGCCGGGGGTAGTAGATGATGTGTTGCCCCAGAGACATCCTGACCACACATACACCAACAGTAACGTCAACATCGGGCATAGTTAACCCCTTCTATGCCGGGGGTAGTAGATGATATGTTGCCCCAGAGACGACCTGACCACACACATACACCAATAGCAACGTCAACATCAGGCATAGTTAACCCCTTCTATGCCGGGGGTAGTAGATGATATGTTGCCCCAGAGACGACCTGACCACACACATACACCAACAGCAACGTCAGGCATAGTTAACCCCTTCTATGCCGGGGGTAGTAGATGATGTGTTGACCCAGAGACGACCTGACCACACACATACACCAAGAGCAACGTCAACATAGTCAACATCAGGCATAGTTAACCCCTTCTATGCCGGGGATAGTAGATGATGTGTTGCCCCAGAGACGACCTGACCACACACATACACCAACAGTAACGTCAGGCATAGTTAACCCCTTCTATGCCGGGGGTAGTAGATGATGTGTTGTCCCAGAGACGACCTGACCACACACATACACCAAGAGCAACGTCAACATCAGGCATAGTTAACCCCTTCTATGCCGGGGATAGTAGATGATGTGTTGCCCCAGAGACGACCTGACCACACACATACACCAACAGTAACGTCAGGCATAGTTAACCCCTTCTATGCCGGGGGTAGTAGATGATGTGTTGTCCCAGAGACGTCCTGACCATACACATACACCAACGTTAACATCAAGTCAAGTCAGGTCAAGTCAAAATTTTATTTAAAGATGGACATTGAATAAGCAAACATACATGCTTTTTTTCATCAAGCCATCTAACAAAGACAAAATGCAAACACACACGCACAATACACAAACCATATTGCTTAAGTACATAGAAAAACGAAAAACGGAACAGATAAATATTTACAGTAAACAATGGAAAGCCTACGAAAAGCAAAACATATCAACAAATTGTGCCACATATTAAAATGGAAATGGGGGCACAAAAGGTTATGCGCTCAGATACATTAACACATCTTTATCTCACTCATTACTGTTTTGTCTATTTTGTGGGAAAGGGATTGGGAGACATTACAGACCAATTCTACAGAATAACTACTACAGACCTGCCTACTTGGAATTTTCCCAATCAGTCGCCCAGCCATCAATTTTCAGTAGCATGGCAAATTTTTCCGTAGCATCCACAAACAACGGCAATCGATTTGTTCTCTGCCTGAGCCGAAACGCACTGCTTAATATGTTTCGCCAATTGAACGTGTTGACGGCAATCGTCTCTACCGCCATAATTTCACAGAGAAGTCCGCATGGCAGAGGTTGCACTGCAGCGAGCATGGTTCGCACCGAGTCAACTTCTGACGATGCAAGGCCACTCTTCCGTGTAAGCTATTTTAAAAACTTGTGCGGCAGGCCGATGTTTTTTCTTAGAACAAGATGGTGTGCCAGATGATTTTCGTTTTCTGGTTAGGGTTCGTTTTTCTTCGTTTGAAACATCTCCCGAATCGCTACTGCTGCTGGAGTCCGCCATTTTTTTCAGAGAAAGTAATAAGAACGCATGCGCAGTCACTTTGATAAAAACGGAAGTGACTAGGTTATCGCGCGTGACACGGCGTCTGCTCTTAGAAGCCGACAAAAACGGGAACGGCATAAGCAAAAATAAAATGCAGCGGCAATTTGTTTTTTCCGTAGCAACGTTAAGGTTGCCGTAGCTCCGTAGCAAAGCTTTATTTTTCGTAGCTGCTACGGCCAAATCGTAGCAGTAGGCAGGTCTGCTACTACATACTCAACTGTTGCTTAACCGAAAGATGGGGTTTAATCCACCGAACATGTTTACCAACCAGAACTACGTCTGGTTAAGAACAGGCTTTACAAGACCTCATTTTGGATGATTTTTAAGGTCTTTTTAGGGAGGTTCCACTGTGGCCCATGAATTACGGTATATTTATCATACTCACTTGAACTCAAAGATGTGCTCTGAAGCCTTGGAGTCCCAACGTATGTTAGCCTTCTGCTTCTTCAGAACGTCCGCCAGTCTGTCAACACACAGAAGTTAGCACCAATGATGCAGAATCAGACGAGTATCCATGTATAAGTATCATGCAAACTTTACAGCAATCCACGCTTGGTGCATGCAGTATGCAACGTAAAGAACAGAACGGCCTAGATATTTTATTATTTTTCAAAAGATTAAGATTAAGATTAAAAATATAGTCCCGTCGACAACTAAGACCATGTCAGGACTCTCATCCTTTTTTTTGGCAGTTGGTGTGCTTACTCATCTCTTTTGTGTAAAAGATACTCTCAGTAAAATACCCAAAATGGATTTTGCAATTTTTTTAGCCGCCATTTTGTGTATGTAGGAGGAACACAGCTGTTGCTAATTGACAACAGAGATAACGTTGTTGAAACTGACTTCAATAAGGCCCAAATGGCTGAGATACGATCTAAGGGAAGCAATCGAAGCATGAATGAGTGTACTTTGACTTTCAACTGTAAGCTCCCTTGAATAACATTTTGTGTGTGTGTGCGTGTGTTAAAAAATCGGAAATTCAGACGGCAGTTGTCTGCCGTCAGGACCTGAACAGAGACTTACAGTGACAGCAGACATCTGCCGTCATGACCTGAACAGAGACTTACAGTGACAGCAGACATCTGCCGTCATGACTCCAGTGAGCTAATGAAAAACAGAATGCACTGAACGTCAAATTCATCCACACATTCCCACATCAGCTTCACAAAACACAGCACACACTATATACTACTATAATACACAGAAATGCACACACAGACATACACACACAACATGCACTCACAATCAGACTGACCGAAGCCAGGTTGGTTGGTTGTTTTTTTTGTGTGTGTTTTTTACTGAAGCCAGTTCATTGTCATAGTAACTATGCATTGTAAAAAATAATCTTAACAAAGAAATGATGTTTATGGGAAAAGAAATAATTCACAAAAACAGTAACAATATCACGCAATACCCGCTTTCCACAGACACACACACAAAGCATATATATACACACACACACACACGCACATTTCCCCCCATCCCATTTACCCTCTGCCACCAGTGATGCACCAAAGATAGAAAAGTGATAGGACAAACTGTCCTGAGATGAGAGAAATCAATAGGACAATGTCCTGGCTCTTGCAGAAATCAACAAGACGAAACGTGCCAGTGCTAAAAATCTAATCAGACATTTGTCCCGACATAGGAGAAAACAATAGGACATTTTTATTTTTAAAAGGTCAATGGCCTATGACCAGCGCCTGGGGACATCACTGTTCCACCCTTCCATCCCCTTTGACCCCACCCCCCACCCCCCCAACTGACTGTGTTCCCAGGATGGGCTCCACATTGGATCCCACGGTGTAGTGCGTTCCGTAGAAGTTGAGGCCCAGCAGTATCTTGGCCCTGTGTTCTTTGACAGCCTTGGGCGTTAGTGTTTCTACGCACTGCTTCATCCAGTCAATGGGAGCGTTAGGACCCGGTCTGTATCGGACAGAATATAACAAATAGAAATCATCAAAATACAGACATTAAAATGAGCAGTACAAACACAAAGCTAACAAGCAGTATTTTAGCTACCATATCTTACGAACTACAAGGCCATACTTTTTTCTCAACTGAGACCCCTGCGCCTTAAAATGCGTTGCGCTTAGTGTATGACTGAAATCTGATCAAACAAAGTTGTGAATTCCATTCATATCGCTAAGTATTGAGATATTGTTAAGTATTGAGATTATTAGACAAATTATAAGGCGTAGGGGTCCCAATCTGGGGGGGGGGGGGGGGGGGGAATATAGCCTTATAGTCCGTAAAATATGGTAAGATATCCACGCAAAACTCACGCAATCAGTGTGTACCAAAAAAAAAGAAAAAAAGAAGTGAGGACATCACTCACACACACCCTTCAACACACATGCACACACATGTACACGCACGCACACACACGCCCTTCAACACACATGCACACACACGTACACGCACACACACGCCCTTCAACACACATATGTACATGTATGCACGCACACACACGCCCTTCAACACACATGCACACACATGTACATGCACGCACACACACGCCCTTCAACACACATGCACACACACGTACACGCACACACACACGCCCTTCAACACACATGCATGCACACACACGCCCTTCCACACACACCCTTCAACACACATGCACACACACGCCCTTCAATACACACGCACACACACGCCCTTCAATACACACACCCTTCAACACACACACCCTTCAACACACATGCACACACACGCCCTTCAATACATACGCACACACACGCCCTTCAATACACACACCCTTCAACACACATGCACACACACGCCCTTCAACACAAACGCCCTTCAACACACACACGTACATGCACGCACACCACGATGAACAGTTAAATAAATCTGACATATCTTAAAAACGGATGGTTATCATCATAATGCACATGCAGAAGCATGCGCGCACACACACACGGGCAGACACAACGCACAGACATGGATAATACATACACTCCCCCAGTGGAGTAGTCATAGGTCATGAGACTGAAGAAATCCACTTTGCTGGCCAGACTTTTGAAATCCTCCGCAACAAACATGCCCGGGGAGCCGCTGGAAAACAGTTACCATCATCATCATTATTATCATCATCATCATCACCATCATTATAATCATCATCACCATCATCATCATCACCATCATCATCACTATCAATGATAGTATCATCATCATACTCATCACTGCTCACTAGACAGTTGCAATCTTTCTCCACAAACATGCCTGGCGAACCGCTGAAAATATATCATCACCAGTATCATCGATATCATCAGCATTATCGCTAACATCGTCATCAACTGACAGTGAAATCATCATCAACATCACAATCATTATCCTCCTCATCACACACACACACACATACAGTAAGACACACACACACACACACACAGACAGACACAGAGAGAGAGAGAGAGAGAGAGAGAGAGAGAGAGAGAGAGAGAGAGAGAGAGAGATAGCAACACACTCACTTTGCCTGCAGTGGAGGGGGTATAACCAGGGTCAAGGATTTCTTGGCCTGGTGCATGGCGTCACTGAGATGACCGATGAAATGGGCCAGCTGGCTGGAAAAAAAAACAGACACACACACGTGTGCACAACATTGTAACAACAATGTGACTGTGTATGTGTGTGTATGAGAATGTTTGTGTGTGTGTGTCAAGTCAAGTCAAGTCAAAATGATCTTTATTGTTGATAAAAGAATAAGCTTGATAAAGCTTTTTTTACATGTGTGTGTGTGTGTGTGTGTGTGTGTGTGTGCGCGCGCGCGCACGTGCATGTGTGTGTGTGTGTGTGTATGTATGTGTGTGTGTGTGCAGGTATGCGTGCGTGTGAGAAAGAGAGGGGGGCGGGGGCGGGCGGGGATAGAGATCCAGAGAGAGAGAGAGAAAGAAACTGACAGACAGAGACAGAAAGAGAGACACACATAGACAGACATTATATAGAGAAAGACAGGGAGAATGAGTAGCAAAAGACAGACAGACAGACAGACTGATGCTGTGAAATCAAGTGAGACAGACACAGACAGACAGACAGACGGAGAGTAGCAGATTGACCTAAAGAGAGACAGAGCTCCACAACAAAGAGCCGTTCGTTCAGAGAACAGAGTGAGAAACAGTCACAACCACAAGGAGGCATTTCACCTTTTCATGTTGCCTCCCAGCTGCGACCAGATTTCTATCACTGCTCCGGGAAATTTCTTCTCCTGAAATGTTTGAAAGAAAAACAGCACAACAACAATGGTCAAAGCATGATATTAACAAGAGGCAAAGCCTTCAAGGCTCACTCAAACAGGCACATGTGGGACAACAACAAAGATTGAGGGGGGGGGGGGGTCTAAAGTACAAGATTGCCAATAAAATTTTAAAGTACAAATGAAAATATCGTTAATGGATACAACTAAAAAAATAAAATATATATAAAAAAGGGCAAATGTTAAGATCAGCTCCCTCCGCTGTTGCAGGGTGAAGTTGGCCAATCAGCTTAACGGAAAAGGTAATTCGGAGGGAGCTGATTGGTCAACTTCACCCAGGAACAGCGGAGGGATCTGATCTTAATAATAACATTAGCCTAAAAAAGTGTCTGTGCCGAGAATTGAACCCAGAACCATTGGCATGACAGACAGACACTCTACCAATGAGCTATCGAGACTTTCAGCGTTGATGAGTTTCTTAACTCATGTTGCCTGTTGAATACTCTCTAACCCACTAAACTAAAATGTTATCTGTTTGTTATCTGTTTACAGCGTGGTTTTAAGTATTTAATTATTCAAATCATTACTGTTTGAAAGCTTGCATAAACATCTATGTGTATGCAAAGTTTGAACAATGTACGCCTTCCATTTCCCGAGAAAATGCCCACGTTAAAGTTTGGAGATTAGACCATGGACGCAACACATACACACAACCGAACAACTATCATACTATAGACTCACTTCCTGTTAACGATAACACGAGTGAGCCAAAAACAAAGAAATAATACAGCTGACCAAGAAGACAAATGCATAACCACGCCTAACAGCAACAGACAGCCGGTAATCCGGACAGCTTTGTCCAGTCTCTTCTCTACTTACTAGTAAAAGAGGCTCCAGTATAACGACAACTTCACAATGACCGACAGCTTTGTCCAGTCTCTTCTCTACTTACTAGTAAAAGAGGCTCCAGTATAACGACAACTTCACAATGACCGACAGCTTTGTCCAGTCTCTTCTCTACTTACTAGTAAAAGAGGCTCCAGTATAACGACAACTTCGCAATGACCAACAGCCTTGGCCAGTCAGTTGGGTGGTCGAAATATTCAGGTTCAACTGAACATTCATTGAAGGTTTTTGTTTTTAGTCGTTGACTGCTGCTACACTAATTCTACTATTACTGCTACGATCGCATCTCCACTATAAACAAATTCTTGCCCAGCCCACCAGAATAGCATCTGCTCCCTCTGCTATACAACTCAGACCTGTTTACCCGTATAATGAACAACCTGGAATTTGCCACAGAAAACCCCGGAATTTGAGGGGAAAAAAAACAGAATTCACATCGGTACACGACTCGCGATAAAATCCTGATTTAAAAGGTATTTTGCGAGCGCACTGTGGGAAATTTTGAAGTCCACGTTGCAGTACTTGCAGTGTGCATGCTCGCCTCCCAAATGCGAACTTGTTATTCCTGGCACTTTCAAATACTTTTGAGAAAACGTCTGCTTCACTTTTGGTCGTTTCACCCTATCACTCCAAGGTTTCGGTCAACCCTTACTTCTTTTCATACAAACGGAAAAAAATAATAGACAATTTGAAATCCCAGGATTTTCAGCGTTCACCCGGAATTTATTATTTTACCCAGAATTTTTGCAAATTCCCGGGATAATTCCGGCAAAACCAGGAGGGTAAACAGGTCTGACAACTTCACCAATAAAAGTACCACTACTAAGAAAAGCTACCTTGATAAATCCCACCAGTACGTCGATGCAGTCCTCTACGAGGTCCTCACTGTCAAACATGGCCTGAAAGTCGCTGAACTTCCAGCCGTCAAACAGCACGCGGGGCACTGAAAAACACAAACAGCAAATAACAATTTGTGACCCAGCACCACCAAAGGGGCATTAACCCTTTCATCGCCTCTTGGCACCACAATGATTTAACACCCATGTCACTGAAAGGCATCAAATGAGGGTCTGGCATCCAGTGACCTAATGTTCTTCATTTACGGAAATAAGGCTATGTACTATTTTATGCATGTCACAGAGGAATCCCCAATATTGCAGACAGAATCTTTTCTCTACCCGAGTAAGTGTAATGGAAAGTTTAAGCTGTAAAATGGCTGGCGTTGAAAGGGTTAAGTGTCAAACTGACCATTCTGATATTGTTTATTATACATTTGAAAACTTCACACAATTCTCTTTCTACTCATACAAGAACCATTCTTGTATCTTTTTCCGTTTCAGAGTTATGAGCACTTAAAGTTAGTAGGGTAGGTGGCGGCTTTTTTGAGAAAACACAGTCTAAAGTCTAGCCTAGCTTAACTCATTCAAGTTGTTCCACCCATACATGGCCGGAATTAATATAAAGCTGTCAATTTGATTAATTTGTTTCAAGGGAAGTAAATCTGTGTGCATACCACACTTTGGTCACTTCTAAACTCGCTTCGCTCCCTTAAACCACACTTTTGCCTCTTACTATGCGTTTGTAGTGGTTTGAAGTGGGAAAACTAATTGCTGTAGGGAGTTTTTCTATGTAAACTCTATATATAAAAAAGTCTGATCCACCACTTCTAAACCTGAAGTAAAAACCTGTAATCTTTCATTTCTCCTTTTGTTTAAATGTATGTTTTGTTTGTGTGCATGGCTGGAGTGATTTGTGAGTTTTTTTAATAATTCAAAATCACTGCGATGTGAATGAGTTAATAAAATGCATTGATCTACTCGTCTTAAAGCCCTTATACCATTCGTAACCATATGAAAGATAATCCTTTATAAATACGAAACATATGATGTTCGAGAACATGAAAATACCCATAACTTATAATGAACAAACAATGAGATTTTTGACTTTGCAAGCCTGTTGTGAGAAACTAGTCCAGTGACTTAATGTCCCTTTTGTGGTGCTGTGTCACATGTTGGGTATAGTTGACTTTCCCAGCCTGTTGTGAGAAACTAGTCCAGTGACTTAATGTCCCTTTTGTGGTGCTGTGTCACATGTTGGGTATAGTTGACTTTCCCAGCCTGTTGTGAGAAACTAGTCCAGTGACTTAATGTCCCTTTTGTGGTGCTGTGTCACATGTTGGGTATAGTTGACTTTCCCAGCCTGTTGTGAGAAACTAGTCCAGTGACTTAATGTCCCTTTTGTGGTGCTGTGTCACATGTTGGGTATAGTTGACTTTCCCAGCCTGTTGTGAGAAACTAGTCCAGTGACTTAATGTCCCTTTTGTGGTGCTGTGTCACATGTTGGGTATAGTTGACTTTCCCAGCCTGTTGTGAGAAACTAGTCCAGTGACTTAATGTCCCTTTTGTGGTGCTGTGTCACATGTTGGGTATAGTTGACTTTCCCAGCCTGTTGTGAGAAACTAGTCCAGCAACTTAATGTCCCTTTCGTGGTGCTGGGTCACATTTACACACTATTGAGTGGAGGACTGTGGGTTCTTCTTCTGCGTTCCCAGGCCATAAGGCCACAGTGGGTACGTATGTGTCCGTTTTCCAGTTTTCACTGGCCTCCTCACTGCATTCAGCCGACACATTCTGATTTCAGAGGAGCTCAAAGGAGAAAGCTATATGGAAGATGTTTTGGGGGGAAAAGGCAGGAGAATGGACCTGTAAAGAAAGATAGTAGATGACAGTACTGTATGTTACGGACTATAAGGCGATACTTTTTTTCCTACACTGAGACCCCCGTGCCTTATAATGTGACTGATAAGTAAGAAACTATAATAACAGAATCTGAATGTTGTGTAAAATTGGGGGGTGCGCCTTATAACCAGGTGCGCCTTGTAGTCCATAAAATATGGTAAGCAAAGATTCTGGAGATTCGAAGTTCGAAGGACTGGAGATTCGAAGCAGCAAGAAATCAGAATTCCCTCGTTGTAAACTGTTTTTGTCAATGGAAGACAACCGATGAAAATATGGAACCTAATATTTTACAATCTGTTATTTTACAATCTGATATTTTACAATCCGTTATTTTACAATCTGTTATTTGACAATCAATTAGTGCATGGTTTTGCTCATCTTCTCTGAAAATATCAGTCCCCGACTTTTCATAACTTATTTTTCATCATTTTCAGTGATGCACCGAGGATCGAAAAGTGACAGAACAAACTGTCCTGAGACAAGCAGGGCTCCCAACCGTCCCGCAAAACAAGGGGTCCCAGGGACTCCTTCACTTACAGAATAGAGGGTCCTAGAGGAGGGATAGAGGGTCCCAATAACAATGTGAATGCAAAACAGATTTTTTATAGTGCATCCATGGGAACCCTGCACATCCTTTTAGAGGGTCCCTTAGAATTCTAGTACTTCATAGAACCCCAAATGGGGGTCCCTGCCAGCCCTGACAAGAGAAATCAACAGGACAATGTCCTGGCTCTTGCAGAAATCAACAAGACAAAGCGTGCCAGTGTAAAAAAATTAATCAGACATTTGTCCTGGCAGGGGAAAACACAATATGACATTTTCAATTTTAATAGGTCAATGTCCTATGACTGGGGCCTCGGGACATCATTGCATTTTATTTACACACCCAATCGTATAGCCCATCCTGATCAGTCGTCAGAGCATGCCATGCACCAGTATTGAGTGTTTCAAATACCCCACAAACAAATGTCAGCAAAATTTGTTTGGCTTAAACAAATCTTTATTCATTTGAAAACGATCAAACAGAAAGACAATTAGAGCAACAACAAGCTCGAAGCTTATACCGTGCTCCTTAAATTAACATCATAGTTGCACAATTGATTTAAACCAAGTAATATAATGATGAACAAAATGAAAGGTATTGATAATCAATATCATTTAGAAAGTTATTACAACTGTGAATACAAAAGAAGAATTTAAGAGTGAACAAAATAGAAACAATAATAATAATAATAATAATAATAATAATTTTAAAACAAATCAATCAATAAATTTACAAATTTGTGAATTTGGGAGAGACCAAGGGGAAACAAAACACAAAACAGACCACATCAAACCCCACCTCAAGACCTTACACTGGCTTCCAGTCGAGGCAAGAATAAAGTATAAAATTGCTTGCCTCTGTTTCAATGCTGTCCATTCATCTAGTCCTGCCTACCTCTCTGATCTCGTTCACCTGTACTAACCCTCCAGGTCTCTCCGTTCCTCTTCTGACAAACTTATCCTTTCTATTCCTCGTACTAACACTAAGACATATGGTGAACGTTCATTTTCTTTCAGCGCCCCTTCTGTCTGGAACACCCTACCATATGAACTTCGTTCTGCTAAATCTTTCCTGTCTTTCAAAACCGCTCTTAAAACTCACCTCTTCCGGCAATACCTCTGATTTCTTCCTTGTCCTGTTTCCTGCCTTAAAATGATGTCCCCCACATTGTGGGTGGGTGGGTGTGCGCGCGTATGTGGGTGTGGGCATGTGCGTGCGTGCGTGTTGTGGCTGTGTGAATGTTTGTGATAGTTGATATTGTAGTAGCTTATTTATGATTTATGTATTTATTTAAACAATTGTGAAGCGCCGTGAGCTCAAGAGAGAAAGGGCGCTCTATAAATGTTATTTATTATTATTATTATTAAAACAATAAATGATCCATAGCACAACATGAAATGTGAATCAGCTAGTAAAGCACTGGAGCAAACTTTGTTTCCATAGAACACAATTAAAGCTGGAGACAGACTTACAAACAAGCCAAGCAACCGATTGAAACGGGCACACCAGAGCACGGCCTGGTTGTGAGAGAAATAAAAAATTACTGCCATTTTCCGACTATAAGGCGATATTTATTTCCCTCCAATTTCGACATATGCGCCTAATAAACGAGGGCGCCCTATTAGTGAACAAAATTGTGAGAAGAGAGGCAACGATTGCCGTGTTCAGTGCAGTCTACTGTGAGTCAGACATTGAAAGTAGTCACAAGTCGCCGATACGACGAATACTCACGTTAAAATCCATCAAAATCCCTATTATCGTCCAAGATACTGTCCAACCCTTCATTGGATGTAAAAAGCATCATTGTAGAGCTTAAAATGACATAATTCTATCAGTTTTCACGAAGAATTGTCCAAACACAACAACAGGAAGCAGCTCAAACGGAAGTTCGATTATTTGAAAGGGGAGCCAACTCTCGTTTATGACAGCAGTAATGGCGGTCGGTAAGCGTTTACAGGACGCATACAGGCTTCCAAGTTTGACTTTATTTAGTGAGGTGCCTTATAAACGAGGGCGCCTTTTACTTTAATTTTTTTCAGATTTTTCTTGAAAATTTCCCTATTCGCCTTATACACAACAGCGCCTAATGATCCAAAAAATATGGTAAACCATCGCCTTACCAACACTGACTGCTCCTCCTCTGGACACCTCCTTCACCCAGCCTGAGGAGAAACAAAGAGACGTGTTACCAACCAGTTCATGATGTTGATCCATTCACAATAAAATGTGACCTAGCACCACAAAAGGGACATTAAGTGTCAAATTGACCATTTTGAGAAAATTATACATCTGAAAACGCCAGACCATTCTCTTTCTAAAGATACAAAAACCAGTCTTGTATCTTTTTCCGTTCCAGAGTTGTGAGCATTTAAAGTTAATAGGGTGAGCATTGGCCATTTTGAGAAAATGCAGTCTAAAGTCTATAGACTAGCTGAAGAAAACCCATTGACCTGCTCGTTTTAAAACACTTATAAGACCATTTAGAGGGCATATTAAAGATTATTCTATATATGAATAAAAGATAATATGCTAAAGAACATAAAAATACTCGTAACTCAAAACTAACAACAAAATTTGATTTTTGACTTTGCAAGCCTGTTGTGAGAAACCAGCCCAGCGACTTAATGTCCCTTTCGTGGTGCTGAGTCACAACTACCTACTACAAAACGGAAAACAATCTACTTTTAAAAACACACATACATTCAAGGCCTTTGGTCCACAAAATTAATAATAAATGTTGCGCATAAATGACAAACAGATTTTAAGTTGCCACTTTTGGCCTATTTCAGAAAATGTGTAGGATGGAACTGTGTGTTCTTTTTGCTTGTTGTTGTTGTTGTTGTTGCTGTTGTTGTGTTTCAGCTTTTGTTTGCTTGTTTGACTTTGTGACATTCTCCTAGCGATGCTTTGCTACCTTTTCTAAAGCCACATTTCTTTTTAAAATTGAGCAGTTAGACAAAAATGTAAAAAGACCATAATCAAAATGACAACATTACCCCCCCGTGGGGATACCGGGGGGTGTTTTGTATAAATAGTTCCCCCACCTTCTGGACATTCTGTGCTTGTAACTTCCTTTATTCTGTCACTCTCTTTGACTCTGCCTTTTTTACTGTCTGAGTGATCGAAGAAGAAGAAGAAGAATGACAACAGGACAGGTCTATCAATTGACAGACTTCACCCTCAAGACCGAATTGGAGATTTAACCCTTTCATGCCACTGTCGCCTCTTAGCACCACAATGATTTAACACCCATGTTACTAAAAGGCATCAAATGAGGGTCTGCTGACCAATTACCTTATGTTCTATGTTTTGGGAGGTAAGGATAGACCCTATTTTATGCATGTCACAGAGGAATCCCCAATATTGCAGATGAAATCTTTCTCTACCCGCGTAAGTTTAATGGTAAATTTTGGCTGAGGAATGGCTAGCGTTGAAACAGTTTCAAGCATGACCTGGGATCGCAGAAGAAGACGGTCTATCAATGATGCGGCCACACAAAAATTAAAACACAGAATGCATCATACAAGCCATTTTCACAAGCAAAAAAGACATCCCTTGCCAGCAAAAGGATACCATGCATTTGCACTATCATAGGGGAAAGCAAAATGATACCATGCATTTGCACTATCATAGGGGAAAGAAAGCAAAATGATACCATGCATTTGCACTATCATAGGGGAAAGAAAGCAAAATGATACCATGCATTTGCATTATCATAGGGGAAAGCAAAATGATACCATGCATTTGCACTATCATAGGGGAAAGCAAAATGATACCATGCATTTGCACTATCATAGGGGAAAGCAAAATGATACCATGCATTTGCACTATCATAGGGGAAAGCAAAATGATACCATGCATTTGCACTATCATAGGGGAAAGAAAGCAAAATGATACCATGCATTTGCACTATCATAGGGGAAAGCAAAATGATACCATGCATTTGCACTATCATAGGGGAAAGCAAAATGATACCATGCATTTGCACTATCATAGGGGAAAGCAAAATGATACCATGCATTTGCACTATCATAGGGGAAAGAAAGCAAAATGATACCATGCATTTGCACTATCATAGGGGAAAGCAAAATGATACCATGCATTTGCAATATCATAGGGGAAAGCAAAATGATACCATGCATTTGCACTATCATAGGGGAAAGCAAAATGATACCATGCATTTGCACTATCATAGGGGAAAGCAAAATGATACCATGCATTTGCACTATCATAGGGGAAAGCAAAATGATACCATGCATTTGCACTATCATAGGGGAAAGCAAAATGATACCATGCATTTGCATTATCATAGGGGAAAGCAAAATGATACCATGCATTTGCATTATCATAGGATTTTTTTGCTGAAAAATGGCTGGCGGTGAAAAGGTTAATCTACCATTAATTTAGGCAGAAATGTTTTATTTTATAAGACCATGGTTCTGGATAACAAGATGGCCACTCCTGAGGACTCTTTTTTTCAATCCTGATTTCAGGAGCACGCCTGAACTACTTTCACCATTGCATTATATATCATATTATCATATGATATGTGGCATCAGATCTTGGCTTAGAGATAGCCTTCACCCTGATATCTGAGATCCCTTTTACTTTTGTTTTTGGGTGCGCAACAGTACTTTTGGGGTTAACTTTCTATTTCAAAATTGGTTTGGAAGCAACAATCGCTCCAATGTTTGTCTAACTGATTTTTAAAACTGTTAAGTGTTCCTGCAGTAGCAAGTGAGGGTGGTAAGGAGTTCCACAGATTGATAACTCTGTTAACAAAAAAGTGTGCACATTATAAACCAATATTCACTTTAGAAAATCTTCTAGCTCTTCTTTTCAGAGATACAAGAAGTTATCGGATACACACGAGCCCAAACATCCCATACACCACAAGCAGTGAACGTCAGTGAGGAACTTTAACCCTGATGCATTTGCCTTTGTTACAGTAAAAACTCTTCCTGTGTTCAGGTTCTTTCACATATTCTTTGTTTTAGAAAATCTGTCTTTTGAAGCACACAGAGCACCTCATCACTGCAAGTCGCCTTGGCATGAGGCTGTGTCAGACCAGTTGACATAAGCTAGAACACCAAGGCTACATCAAAATGTTGTTATGCTCTGCATGGTTGTGCAAGGATTGTCTTGGCATAACATCATCAGTTTTTAAATCCTCCGAAGTCGGAGTGTGGCTGCCAATGTGGTGGGGTAATCAAAAACGGTCACACGCGTAATGTTCTCATCCCTAGCTGGTGTGTTTGCAGTTGTACCATAGTGTTCAAGCGCTTCGGCTGTTGGGATGATCCCAGATTCTTTAAGCCAGGGCATGACAACAACATCACTGCCAGTGAGAAGCTTCTTCATAGTGTGCGCATTGCAAGCCAGAACTTTGTGCTTCCTGAAAACGCCATCACAGGGACTCAGTCAGAGTGGGAGCAAGGTCTGGCCGATTTTGGTCATACAGGTAAATTCCGGCTGACCGCTTTGGGACAGAATTCTTCTTCTTCTTCCTCTTCTTTGATCGCTCAGACAGTTTCCTATCAATTATGAGCGCAGATGCTTAATGCTGCCGTTATGCGCCTAAATAAGACATAGTTAGGCCCAGCAAATCCGACTTCGGCTGGAGGAAATGTTTTTGAAAACGTTTCGTGAAAAAAGGCAGGAGAATGGACCGGTAAGGCAGAAAGATAGCAGATGACAGTAAGCAAAGGGAAAAGGCTGAGTCAAAGAGAGTGACAGATTTGAGGAAGTTACAAGCACAGAACTTCCAGAAGGTGGGGGAACTATTTATACAAGACCCCCCGGTATCCCCACCCGGAATAAATGCAAGAGGGTTAATTCCATGTAACACTTAAAAAAAAGCTTTTCATGCAGCAAGTGAACTTAATTTCTCTATGAGGCAATAAAGTAGTTCTGAGTCTGAGTTCATGCCAATCTGACCCCTGACCTTTGTCGACATCGTGACCCCCTTCCATGACGAACGCTCCGCCGGGTTTCCTCTTCATCTGCAGCCACACGGGGGAGATGTGGCTAAACTTGGCCCCAAACATTTTGGCCACGTCGTAGCCGTGATTGTTCCACTGAAATACATAGGGGAGATCGGGGCAAAGATACTGATATTAGCAAACACGGGGGAGATGTGGCTAAACTTGGCCCCAAACATTTTGGCCACGTCGTAGCCGTGATTGTTCCACTGAAATACATAGGGGAGATCGGGGCAAAGATACTGATATTAGCAAACATGGGGGAGATGTGGCTAAACTTGGCCCCAAACATTTTGGCCACGTCGTAGCCGTGATTGTTCCACTGAAATACATAGGGGAGATCGGGGCAAAGATACTGATATTAGCAAACATGGGGGAGATGTGGCTAAACTTGGCCCCAAACATTTTGGCCACGTCGTAGCCGTGATTGTTCCACTGAAATACATAGGGGAGATCGGGGCAAAGATACTGATATTAGCAAACACGGGGGAGATGTGGCTAAACTTGGCCCCAAACATTTTGGCCACGTCGTAGCCGTGATTGTTCCACTGAAATACATAGGGGAGATCGGGGCAAAGATACTGATATTAGCAAACACGGGGGAGATGTGGCTAAACTTGGCCCCAAACATTTTGGCCACGTCGTAGCCGTGATTGTTCCACTGAAATACATAGGGGAGATCGGGGCAAAGATACTGATATTAGCAAACATGGGGGAGATGTGGCTAAACTTGGCCCCAAACATTTTGGCCACGTCGTAGCCGTGATTGTTCCACTGAAATACATAGGGGAGATCGGGGCAAAGATACTGATATTAGCAAACACGGGGGAGATGTGGCTAAACTTGGCCCCAAACATTTTGGCCACGTCGTAGCCGTGATTGTTCCACTGAAATACATAGGGGAGATCGGGGCAAAGATACTGATATTAGCAAACACGGGGGAGATGTGGCTAAACTTGGCCCCAAACATTTTGGCCACGTCGTAGCCGTGATTGTTCCACTGAAATACATAGGGGAGATCGGGGCAAAGATACTGATATTAGCAAACACGGGGGAGATGTGGCTAAACTTGGCCCCAAACATTTTGGCCACGTCGTAGCCGTGATTGTTCCACTGAAATACATAGGGGAGATCGGGGCAAAGATACTGATATTAGCAAACACGGGGGAGATGTGGCTAAACTTGGCCCCAAACATTTTGGCCACGTCGTAGCCGTGATTGTTCCACTGAAATACATAGGGGAGATCGGGGCAAAGATACTGATATTAGCAAACACGGGGGAGATGTGGCTAAACTTGGCCCCAAACATTTTGGCCACGTCGTAGCCGTGATTGTTCCACTGAAATACATAGGGGAGATCGGGGCAAAGATACTGATATTAGCAAACACGGGGGAGATGTGGCTAAACTTGGCCCCAAACATTTTGGCCACGTCGTAGCCGTGATTGTTCCACTGAAATACATAGGGGAGATCGGGGCAAAGATACTGATATTAGCAAACACGGGGGAGATGTGGCTAAACTTGGCCCCAAACATTTTGGCCACGTCGTAGCCGTGATTGTTCCACTGAAATACATAGGGGAGATCGGGGCAAAGATACTGATATTAGCAAACACGGGGGAGATGTGGCTAAACTTGGCCCCAAACATTTTGGCCACGTCGTAGCCGTGATTGTTCCACTGAAATACATAGGGGAGATCGGGGCAAAGATACTGATATTAGCAAACATGGGGGAGATGTGGCTAAACTTGGCCCCAAACATTTTGGCCACGTCGTAGCCGTGATTGTTCCACTGAAATACATAGGGGAGATCGGGGCAAAGATACTGATATTAGCAAACATGGGGGAGATGTGGCTAAACTTGGCCCCAAACATTTTGGCCACGTCGTAGCCGTGATTGTTCCACTGAAATACATAGGGGAGATCGGGGCAAAGATACTGATATTAGCAAACATGGGGGAGATGTGGCTAAACTTGGCCCCAAACATTTTGGCCACGTCGTAGCCGTGATTGTTCCACTGAAATACATAGGGGAGATCGGGGCAAAGATACTGATATTAGCAAACATGGGGGAGATGTGGCTAAACTTGGCCCCAAACATTTTGGCCACGTCGTAGCCGTGATTGTTCCACTGAAATACATAGGGGAGATCGGGGCAAAGATACTGATATTAGCAAACATGGGGGAGATGTGGCTAAACTTGGCCCCAAACATTTTGGCCACGTCGTAGCCGTGATTGTTCCACTGAAATACATAGGGGAGATCGGGGCAAAGATACTGATATTAGCAAACATGGGGGAGATGTGGCTAAACTTGGCCCCAAACATTTTGGCCACGTCGTAGCCGTGATTGTTCCACTGAAATACATAGGGGAGATCGGGGCAAAGATACTGATATTAGCAAACACGGGGGAGATGTGGCTAAACTTGGCCCCAAACATTTTGGCCACGTCGTAGCCGTGATTGTTCCACTGAAATACATAGGGGAGATCGGGGCAAAGATACTGATATTAGCAAACATGGGGGAGATGTGGCTAAACTTGGCCCCAAACATTTTGGCCACGTCGTAGCCGTGATTGTTCCACTGAAATACATAGGGGAGATCGGGGCAAAGATACTGATATTAGCAAACATGGGGGAGATGTGGCTAAACTTGGCCCCAAACATTTTGGCCACGTCGTAGCCGTGATTGTTCCACTGAAATACATAGGGGAGATCGGGGCAAAGATACTGATATTAGCAAACATGGGGGAGATGTGGGTAAACTCGGCCTAAAATATGTTGGCCACGTCATAGCCTTCCACTGAGAAACGTAGGGGAGATTGGGGCAAACTAACACAGAGGAGATGTGTATAAATACCAGTGATATTGGGGAGATGCGTTGTGAACTTGGTACTAAATGTTCATCAACCCCTTCACTGCCGCGCCCCTTTCCTGTTCTGAGGCAACTGGTTGCCAAGCCGCTTTAAGCTACAGAGTGTAGCGCAAAGACTGCTGAATAAAACTGGATATAACCTGTACTTTTCTGAAAGCAACTTGAATATACAGTGAAAATTGCATAAGTCAAAATTGAAGGGACTGAAATTTTATTTTGACATTAGGAGGCTTAGTAGGTGTCCTGAACAGGCTCTATTGAACTCCACCGAAGTGACTCAGCAGCAGTGCAGTGTCTCCTCGGTTGGTTGCCTCCTGATGGCCTAACATAGATTCGCTCCTCTTGGACTGCTGGTCTCGGATTCTGCGACCTGAACGTGCGGAGGTGTGGCTGCGAATTGGGACTCGGAATGAGCGGCATGGGAGCAATGCCACTGTATGGCCCAGAAGATAATAAATAAAAAAATAAAATAATATTTTGAGATAGCCAGAATTTTGAGTTAAAAAGACTTTTAGCACAAAGATGATTAAACTGGGACCAGAAAATTATTGAGTCATCTAGTCTTTTTGAGTTATCCGTTTTTGAGTTAGCAGGAATCCACTGTACTATCTTTCGAGAACACTTTCACATGCATTCAAACATAACTGCTAAAATAATACGGATAGAAAAATTGAAACTCTTAGAATAACCCTAGGATGGATATTTCCATGATGGGGCAGTTTATAGGTCATCGGAACTTGATGGATATATCCGTGATGGGGCAGTTTATAGATCACCAGAACTTGACGGATATATCCGTGATGGGGCAGTTAATAGATCACCGGAACTTGACAGATATATCCATGATGGGGCAGTTTATAGATCACCGGAACTTGACAGATATATCTGTGATGGGGCAGTTTACAGATCACCAGAACCTGAAAGATATATCCATGATGGGGCAGTGAAGAGGTCAACCCATTAAGTCATAGCCAATATAAAACGTAGGGAAGATAAGGGTGAACGTGCTTCAGACATTTTGGGCACATCGTAGCCATGATTGTTCAACTAAAAAAACAAAAGAAGGGGATTGGAGATGGGGATACACTGACCTAGGGGACATGTGGGTGAGTTTGGCACTGAATGTTTTGGGGCTAAACTCACAGCCACAAATTACCGTAATTTTCGGACTATAAGGCAATATTTTTTTCTCCAATTTCACCTAATAAACGAGGGCGCCCTATTAGTGAACAAAATCGTGAGAAGAGAGGCAACGATTGCTGTACTCAGTACAGTCTACTGTGAGTCACAACATCGAAAGTGGCAGCGAGTCGCCGATACGACGAATACTTGCATTAAAATGCTTCAAAATCCCTATTATCATCCGAGATACCGTCCAACAGATGCCATAACCCTTCATTGGATGTAAAAAGCATCGTTGTAGAGCTTAAAATGCCATAATTCTACCAGTTTTCGCGAAGAAAAGTCAAAACACAACAACTGGAAGTCGCAAAAACGGAAGTTTCGATTATTTGAGAAGGGAGCCAACTCTCGTTTATGACAACAATAATGGCGGTCGGTAAGCGTTTACAGGACGTGTACAGGCTTCAAACTTCGACTTTCTTTTGCGAGGTGTGTATCGCCTTATAAACGAGGGCGCCTTTTACTTCAATTTTTTCAGATTTTTCTTGAAAATTGCCCTATTTGCCTTATAGACTAATGATCCGAAAAATATGGTATTCCACTGAAAACACCAGAAAGACTGGCGTCAATGGATAAAACGTGGGAGAGATATATTAGTATCATATTTTTCGGACTATAAGGCGATACTTTTTTCCCAGACTGAGACCCCTGCGCCTTATAATATGACTACTAAAATAGCAAGAAGATATAATAACAAAATCTGAATTTGGTGTAAAATTTGAGGGGTGCGCATTATAATCAGGTGCGCCTTACAGTGCGACAAATACGGTAATTACTAGCTAAAGGGGAACAAATATGGCTAAACTTAGCTTCATAGGTTTAACTCATTCTAGTCGTTCCGGCCATATATGTCCGGAATTCATAGATAGCTGTCAATTTGATGCATTTGCTTCAAGGGAAGTAAATCTGTGTGCACACCATACCTTGGTCACTTCTAAACTCGCTTCGCTCCCTTATACCACAATTTTGCCTCTGACTTTGCTTTTGTAGTGGTTTGTTGTGGGGAAACCAATTGGTGAAGAGTTTTTCTATATAATGTCTATATATAAAAAAAAGTCTGATCTACCACTTCCCTGTGTCTAAACCTGAAGTAAAAACCTGTAATCTTCTTTCATTTCTCCTTTTGTTTATGTCTGTTTTGTTTGTGTGTATGGCTGGAGTGATTTGTGAGGGTTTTTTTATAATTCAAAATCGTTGCGATGCGAATGAGTTAATAATTCCTCTGCTATGACTGTTCCACTTTAATTAAACATCAGAAAGATTGGCTTACACACTTTGGGACAAAACGTCAGGGGAAATTTGAATAAATTCCCCCGGGGGGACCTTGTGTACAAATAGTTCCCCCACCTTCTGGAAGTTCTGTGCTTGTAACTTCCTCTAATCCTGTCACTCTCTTTGACTCTGCCTTTTCCCTTTGCTTACTGACATCTGCTATCTTTCTGCCTTACTGGTCCATTCTCCTGCATTTTTTCAATAAATTCTGATAAAGATTTCTTCAGCCGAAGCCTAATTATTTCTTAGTAAGGCGCACAACGGCAGCATGACGCATCTACGCTCATATGACAGGAAACTGTCTGAGCGAACGAAGAAGAAAAAGAATAAATGTAGAGGAGACATTCCATATAACTATGAGGGTAAACTTGGCTCCAAAACACAGAGAATTCTTACGGGCGTGACATAGCCCATCACTGGGCCATTGAAGTTCTTCAGCTCCTGTTCCAGGGGAGAGAACTTGTTGTGTTCCTCCGTCAAATGCTTCTTTTTTAGGTCCTCCACCACCAGACCTCTGTCGATCACACTCTGCACCACCTGGTGACAATAACAACAACCATCATTTTAACTCTCTCTATACTAATGGGATGGAAGTTCAGTTTAACGTCGCGTATCGGCTTTCGCCATGTACGACGGGCTGAACAAACCAACCAGGGTATAAACAAAAATTTACGTTCCTGAATCACTGTCTTAGCCAAAAGGCAGTGAAGCGATCAGAGAATAATTTTCTCTATACTAAGGTCGATTATGCTTTACGTCCTCCCGTTCTTAAAAAGAACATATGGGACATTACTTATCTGTAAAGTTGTGGCTCTATACTAATGTACGCTATAGCGTACATGCGGCGCACAAACGTTCCACACTAGGCAGGTTTGCATCATTACATACAAATTATTTATAAAAAATAATGCTTAACCGCACAGTTTTGAAAATTTATGGTATTGTTTATAATAATAAAAGCTAGCATATGTTATAATTCCAAAGTAAAATTTTCATTATTAGCAGATTTTAAAAAAAGCATGACAAAGAAGACGAAGAGAGGGGTAGTGACTCATTTGCATTCATTGCGGTTCTTCTTGCCCTTGTCTTTGTTACTTTTAACAAGGAACATACCTCATCACTAGTTTTAGACTTCTTCTTCTTGTCCTTGTCTTGTCACTTTGTTTCTCTTAACAAGGAACATACCTCATCACTAGTTTTAGACTTCTTCTTATTGCCCTTGTCTTTGTGACTTTGTCTCTTAACAAGGAACATACCTCATCACTAGTTTTAGACTTCTTCTTATTGCCCTTGTCTTTGTGACTTTGTCTCTTAACAAGGAACATACCTCATCACTAGTTTTAGACTTCTTCTTATTGCCCTTGTCTTTGTGACTTTGTCTCTTAACAAGGAACATACCTCATCACTAGTTTTAGACTTCTTCTTATTGCCCTTGTCTTTGTGACTTTGTCTCTTAACAAGGAACATACCTCATCACTAGTTTTAGACTTCTTCTTATTGCCCTTGTCTTTGTGACTTTGTCTCTTAACAAGGAACATACCTCATCACTAGTTTTAGACTTCTTATTGCCCTTGTCTTTGTGACTTTGTCTCTTAACAAGGAACATACCTCATCACTAGTTTTAGACTTCTTCTTCTTGTCCTTGTCTTTGTGACTTTGTCTCTTAACAAGGAACATACCTCATCACTAGTTTTAGACTTCTTCTTCTTGCCCTTGTCTTCTTAACAAGGAACATTCATCACCTTGTTCTTCTTGCCCTTGTCACTTTGTTTCTCTTAACAAGGAACATACCTCATCACTAGTTTTAGACTTGCCCTTGTCACTTTGTTTCTCTTAACAAGGAACATACCTCATCACTAGTTTTAGACTTGTTCTTCTTGCCCTTGTCACTTTGTTTCTCTTAACAAGGAACATACCTCATCACTAGTTTTAGACTTGTTCTTCTTGCCCTTGTCACTTTGTTTCTCTTAACAAGGAACATACCTCATCACTAGTTTTAGACTTGTTCTTCTTGCCCTTGTCACTTTGTTTCTCTTAACAAGGAACATACCTCATCACTAGTTTTAGACTTCTTCTTCTTGCCCTTGTCTTTGTCACTCTTGGACAATGTTGCCACGGCAACCCCCACCAGCTGTAAAGCGAGCAGCGCCAATGGCAGCCACCGCACGGACTTCCACAGCTTCATGACTTCACCTGGAGTGAATTAAGACATCTTTAGTTCAAAACAAATAATCGTTTACATACATGTGCAAAAAAAAGAAGAGTTCTAGCTTATTTGCATTTTTATAACTGAATTGGCAGCTGGTGTGTGTGTGTGTGTGTGTATGTGAGTATGGGTGGGTGTCACTGTGTGTGTGTGTATGTGTGGCACTGTGTGTTGTGTATGTGTGTGTGTGTGTGTGTGTGTGTGTGTGTGTGTGTGTGTGTGTGTGTGTGTGTGTGTGTGTGTGTGTGTGTATGTGTGTGTTGTGTGTGTGTGTGTGTCAATCAACAATTTGATTTCATGATTTTATGTATGTGCACGCACCTCTGTGTGCATGCGTGTGTGGGTGTGTATGTATCAGGAAGTGAGTGACTTACTAAGTGATTGAATACTGTATCATACATGTTACAGTGTGTGCATATTGCATGGATGTGTGTTGTGTATGTGCATTCATGTGTATTATATATATATAATACTCAACTCAATCATCATGCTTCACCGCTAGCTCACGACCAGCTTATTCACACTCTTCAAGACTGTGTCACTGAAGTGAAAACATGGATGTCAAACAATAAACTTAAGCTAAACGATGACAAGACTGAAGCACTTAGAGTGCTTCCCCCATCTGTTGACTCTAGCTCTCTGCCCTCCACCATTGCCCTTGGAGATTCCAACATCCATTTTTCTGAACATATTCGCAACCTTGGTGCTTTCTTGGATGAAGACCTTTCCATGCAACATCATATCACTAAGATCTGCCAGGCTGCCTACATCGAACTCAGGCGAATCAGCTCTATACGCCCCTTTCTCACGACCGAGGCAACCAAAACGCTAGTCAGTTCATACATTTTGTCTAGATTAGATTACTGCAACTCCCTTCTACTTGGTTGCCCACAGGCGCTTCTCAAACCCTTACAACAACTTCAAAACTCTGCTGCTAGAATGGTCTTCAAAGCCAAGCGTCTTCAACACACATCACCTCTACTTAAAGAGTTACATTGGCTACCCGTTCAACAAAGAATAAACTACAAAGCTGCCTGTCTCTGCTATCAGATCATATCAGGAACAGCACCGCAATACCTCTCTGAGCTTCTTGAAATTTACGTTCCATCTCGATCTCTCCGCTCAGCAAATGACAATAGGATCTTTCGAATACCAAAATTTAAACGTGATAGGCACGGTGGTAGAGCTTTTACATCATCAGCAGTCAAACTCTGGAATTCATTGCCTTCTGCTGTCAGACATAGTCAATCTTTAGCATCGTTCAAAACAAACCTGAAAACCCATCTGTTCCGGCAGTCTTTCCAATAACACCCCCATCTCCATGTGCACGTGTGCGTGTGTGTGTGTGTGTGTGTGTGATTGTGCGATGTGTGTGTGTGTGTGTGTGTGTGTGTGTGTGTGCGTGTGTGCGCGTGCGTGCGTGTGCGTGATGTATGTCCGTATGTTTGTATGTATGTAATTTGTGTGTGTGTATGTGTATGTATGTACTTTGTGAGCGTGTGCGCGAATGTGAGTGTGCGTGCGCCCACGGCCGCACTTCCAAGCAGGTGTGTGTGTGTGTGAGTGTGTGTTGTGTGTGTTCTGTGTGGGTATATCTGCTTGCATGTGTATGAGTGTATGCGTGCGCAGGAGAGATTGTGTTCACTAGGGGGGGGGGGGGGGGGGGGGGGGGGGGGAGGAGTGTGTGTGAGTATGTGTCTGTGAGTGTGAGTACACGTGAGTGCTTTGTGTATGCGAGTGCGCGTGTGTGTATGTGTGTGCGTGCGTGTGCGCGTGTTTGTACAAGTGTATGCTTGAGTAAGTTTGTGTGCGCTTCAGTGAGAATGTGTTTTCTGTGTGTTTGATGAAATGTGTGTGGGTATGTGTGTATGTCTGTGTGCAAGAACGCGTTCACGCTCGTGCGTGCACGTACGTGCGTGTGCGTCTGTTTTGCGTGTGTGAGTGTTTCAATACTGATTGTAAAGCACTTTGTGCTCGATAAAAAGCGCTATATAAATATCCGTTTATTATTATATATGTATCCTTCTTCTTCTTCAGACCAGGATCATGATTTATAGTCCTGTGTGGCATAACATCGACGAAAACTTGGGTAGAGCACCTAAAAAGAAAAAGATAGGCCTAATAAATAAAATCCTAAAAACTAAGTGACCTGGCCAGCCAGTGCCCGTTCAGCGGGTCACCAGTGTGACCACCGCCACCTAATCATTGTTCATCTTTCTTCAAGTTCTTGTTCTTGACAATCTTGTTAGGCTTTCTTCAGATCAAACGAAGAAGAAGAAGATCTACGATCTAGAGCAAAAAGTAAGCCAAGGTTATTAAAGTAAATTGAAGTCATAGCTCCGTACATAAGGCCCTAATAAAAGCATCGAGTTCAGTAGCTATAAATGTGCAAACTAAGCAACCAAAAATACACCTCTTGGACAAGTCGTCTGCTCACACGTGTAAGAACCGGAAGTAAATACACTTGGTGGCGCTGTTGTAACGGAAGTTCATTTCACAGCAAAATGGCCGAAGCCGAAGATCTGTCACACGAGCAAACAGAAAAACTCGTCCAATTCCAGGTATGAATAACTGCTGTCTTTCATAATTGCGAGATATATTGTAGCACGGTAGGCGAAGAGTTTATTTGATTCAATTTTTAAGATTTGCAAATGGATTTATTGCTTATTTTAAGGAAGTTTTCTTGGTTGCACTGTGATTCTCGGTCTCATCTCATCTGATTATTTTGTTTGATTTCTTCCGTTCTCAGTTGACGTAAATCGGGGCAAATTATATAATATCAGTGCAATAAAATAAATCAACAATGTTTCATAGATTGAAGCATCAACATGACTGTATACGTTTCAGACGGAATAACAGGTTACAAACCCATTTACTTGTTCAGAAAAATTGTCACATGTGCCTGTGGAGTGTGTGGGACTGTGGCCTATGTAATATTAATAATGGACCAATGGTGGTGCAATTTCAACAAAATTTAGAGAGGACAGTCTCCCATGCTTTGCATGGATTTCTATCATATGCACATACTCGGTCACACGTATGGATCCATGCAGGGTAAGATCGACGGAATCGGGTCAAACCGACTCGATAGTTTCCCCTCAAAATTTGAGTCAAATTCAAAATGTCAAACCCGTGTTTTGGCTTTGTGCCAAGTGGTCACTGTCTTTGCTTTGTTTTCATTGGTAGTTTTTCTTGTTGCTGACCCATCTGAGCATGATCTTCGTGTAGTAGACACTTGTCCCTTTAGTCTTGACCCGTTTTTGTTTACAAGTGGACGCAAGTTCGCGAGTGTCAAGCGCTCCACTTTTTAGGTCTGATTCCTCCGTCGACCAGAACTAACCGGTACATAAGACTTTAATGAAAATAATAGCACAATAGATTCAACCAATTTGCTACAAGTGTGCCAAATTTGGTGCATGTAAGTTTATGATCTGGTACTTTGCGAGGTTAATCTAATCGGAGGTGTTAGCCTAGTCCGAACATGTCCGACATTTTGTTTTTCTTCTTGCCGAGTCACACTGACGATCGAGTTGATCAACTTTTTCTTATGTAGCTCATGTAAAAAAGGCTATCATTTTAAAACGTCATAACTTTCTCAATTTTCGACCGATTTTGATAATTTGGGTATCATTTAAAAGGTCTTTTCGAGCTCTTTTCAATGACATAAATTGGGATTTAACAACAAATAAAAAATAACTTTTTTTTTCTAAGGTTCCTACTGCAGGGAGGGTGTCAGCCAGAGCCACTGTGTGGTTCGTCAATATTACAATTATTAGTCAACGGCCAGAATAGGGATGGGGTTTGAAGCAGAGTTGGGGCAGAGTTAGAACAAGGACAAAAAAGCCTCAAATAACTCGCACAGTTTGTTGTGTGCAGTTGGGAAGCATCGTCTTTCGATAATTGCACCAAAACTGTAAGCCGCCATCTTCATTGCTTAGAACTTACAAACTAAGAAAGGCCCTTTGTTTTTAGTTTAGGTTTATTTTTTACTTACAACTCTAACTCTAAGTAACCCAATCTCATGACCCCTCTCCCAGATTGGGCTGTGTATCCGTGAATCGCGCTGTGGCTGACGCCCTGCACTGATCCATACGTCTCAGTCACTATTCTATAAAATCACTTCTAAGTTCTATAAAAATATTAAAATTGTGAATGGAATGGCCTGTGTAAGGTGCATCGCCCATAAACCCCTACCTCCCAGCAGTAGAAGACAACCACAACATGCAATTTCAACGTATATCTGCAAGAACCGACTACCGCAACAACTCTTTCTTCCCCCAACCATCTGTGACTTGAACTCCTTGCCACCAGAAACTGTCCAGTCCCCCACGCTCAGCTCCTTCACTTAGATTAAGTTAGAAGGTGCTGAAGCTCCCCGCTTAGACCGTAACTTTTTTCTTTCTTTTTCCCTGTGTGGGGTTGGGTGTTCTCGGACTAGCCAGGGGTGCCCAGCCTCGCATGCCCTCTTATCTATCTATCTTTTGATTTTGTTTTTCCCTCGCAGCATAAATTCTTTGAACCCCAGTACATGTCAATAATTGCCGGTTACGGCAGATTTGCTGATACACTGACTCACTGGTAAAAGCGGTAAAAGCGGTACTTTTCATCAGTTGTGATATTGTTTTTAAGGGGATCCATTGACTGATGAAGACTTGGCCACAGGCATTGTTAGCAGCATCTTTGGCCTTAGTATAATGAGCCTTTATACCGAACATTCTGTGCCTTTGTCTTGTGCACCGAGATGTGTGTGCCACCTACATGATTATCACCCTTGCCTGTCACGAAATAGTAGTAATGTATAGCCATAGAAATTGAGAAAATTATCTGCCCCTGACTCGTCACTAGGTCATGAGTGAAAGTAGTTCAGGCATGCCCCTGAAATCAGGGTTGAAAAATCTGATAGAGAGAGTCTTCAGGATCGGCCATCTTGTCATCCGGAACCACGGTTTAACAAAAGCAAGCTTATCTGCCAAAATTGATGGCTGATTAAAACAAGATCATATGCAATTCTAACACTATCCCCACCCATCCCGTATACAGAGAAACACACACCCATTGGACATTCTTTGTAATGCGTTTGTCACTTCTGGGTTGGGAATGGGAACATTCAGAGCTTAGTCATTTTAAGTGGTCCACCGGTGTTGCTGTATCATATACATCTGACAGCAGACAATGTAAGTTGTAACCCTAACTATTTCAAATTCAAATTTCTTTGTTGTCTTCAAATGAAGAAAATCTTTTTTAACTAACGAAACATATAATAAACTAAGACATAAAAGCACATGTTATTCACATAGACCAATTTAGTTTTGTCACACACACTCCCACTCCCACCCCCCCCCCCCCCCCCCCCCCCCCACACACACACACACACACACGCACGCACAAAAATAAGTAAGCGTTAATAATAAAGAATATAATCATAACATCATAGCAAACAGTAAAATATAATAAAGTAATGCTATTCAGTACACGCACAAGCACGCACACGTACAAGATCTTTTGCAATTTGTGACTGGCATTGGCAGCAAGATAGTCTGCTTGTGCAGAATGAAAGTAGAATTCATTATGAGTTGACTTGGAATTCATAAAATTCGTGTTAATTTACTGTTAATGTTATGTTTATTTAACTCACTCGGGACTGGCTGAATTATTTCCCCTTGTTCTGTGGGCGCTGGGCATTTGACTAGGTTCGTAAAACAATCACCCAAACCAAGTTATGAAGAGTTAGGCATCAATATTTTCAGAAAAGTTAGCAACACCATGCACTAAGCGATAGTAAAATATTAGATTCCTTACCTTCGTCGTTTGTCTCCTATTGACGAAAACAGCTAACACATAGAAAGAAGGAAAATTTCACATTCCTATCTTTGACCCCCCCCCCCCCCCTCTACAACCAAAGCTGAATGTAAAGTCTGCAATGATTGGTTGATTTCAAGAGAGGCAAGGTCAAAGCAAACTGAAAGTAGGTTATGACATCACACTGGAAAGCTGGTTATACGCCAGAAATCAAAACCTCTTGAAAACTCATGAGCCGGAGCCGGGCCATTCATCCTAAACGGTTGTGCGAGCCATGAGCCGGCTCTGGCTCATTCGTCCCGAGTGAGTTAAACATAATATCACGAGAGTCAGTAGCAAAACAGCAGTAGTTTGTTTGTAAGCTGATTTGCAAACTATGCCTTGTGTTTTGTGGTGGTTCAGGACCTCACTGGAATTGAGGACATGAGCAGATGTAGAGGGATCCTGGAACGACACACATGGAACATTGAGGTGAGGCTCTAGATTATATTATTAGTAAGTACTTTGCTAATTAAACTTGGTCTTTTTCTGGTAGCTAAACTCTCTCTCTCTCTCTCTCTCTCTCTCTCTCTCTCTCTCTCTCTCTCTCTCTCTCTCTCTCTCTCTCTCTCTCTTTTTTTTTTTTTTTTTTTTTTTTCCCTCTCTCTCTCTCTCTCTCTCTCTCTCTCTCTCTCTCTCTCTCTCTCTCTCTCTCTCTCTCTCTCTCTCTCTCTCTCTCTCTCTCTCTCTCTCTCTCTCTCTCTCTCTCTCTCTCTCTCTCTCTCTCTCTCTCTCTCTCTCTCTCTCTCTCTCTCTCTCCCCTCTCTCTCTCCCTCTCTCTCGCCTTCCCTAACCTCACCTCTATCTCTCTCCTTTAGCACCCCCCCCCCCCCTCTAAGTTTCTCTTTTTCTCTCTGTCTTTCTAATCTTATAAGTGTCTTCATAAGCCATTGGAGAATCTCAGATTTTGTACCAAGTACAAAATCAAAGTTGGTAAAGAATTTACTCTTTTCTTCTTTTTTTCTCTCAAATAAAATGTTAATTACCATAATGATAGATCAAGAACTTGCCATGTCAATTGTTTCCTTTGTTTCCTAACAAGTAACAGTTAATAGTTATTCTGTTTTTCAAACTGAAAATAACTTTGGTAGATGGAGTTAATTAACAAGAGAGTTACTTCCCCTTATTCATTTCACTATAATCCTCTCTACTAGCCTCACTATTTCAATCTTTATTCTGTTTTTCACAACTTTTCTTTTGACCTAGGCAAGACACTTTCAAATCAATCAAGTGTTCTGTTAGGTAGATAGATATATTGCTAGTTTGTAATTGTATGCAAATCGTTGTTCAGGCTGCGATGCAAGACACGTTCAGTGAGCGTGAGGGGGCGCCCCAGGTGTTGACTGTTGGGTAGATATATGGATATTGCTAGTTTGTAATTGTTTATAAATTGTTGTTCAGGCTGCGATGCAAGACACGTTCAGTGAGCGTGAGGGCGCCCCAGGTGTTGACTGTTGGGTAGATATCATATGGATATTGCTAGTTTGTAATTGTTTATAAATCGTTGTTCAGGCTGCGATGCAAGACACGTTCAGTGAGCGTGAGGGGGCGCCCCAGGTGTTGACTGTTGGGTAGATATATGGATATTGCTAGTTTGTAATTGTTTATAAATTGTTGTTCAGGCTGCGGTACAAGACACGTTCAGTGAGCGTGAGGGGGGCCACAGGTGTTGACTGTTGGGTAGATATCATATGGATATTGTTAGTTTGTAATTGTATGCAAATCGTTGTTCAGGCTGCGATGCAAGACACGTTCAGTGAGCGTGAGGGGGCGCCCCAGGTGTTGACTGTTGGGTAGATATATGGATATTGCTAGTTTGTAATTGTTTATAAATTGTTGTTCAGGCTGCGGTGCAAGACACGTTCAGTGAGCGTGAGGGGGGCCACAGGTGTTGACTGTTGGGTAGATATCATATGGATATTGTTAGTTTGTAATTGTATGCAAATCGTTGTTCAGGCTGCGATGCAAGACACGTTCAGTGAGCGTGAGGGGGCGCCCCAGGTGTTGACTGTTGGGTAGATATATGGATATTGCTAGTTTGTAATTGTTTATAAATTGTTGTTCAGGCTGCGGTACAAGACACGTTCAATGAGCGTGAGGGGGCGCCCCAGGTGTTCGCTCAGCAGAACTCCAGGAACAGAGACGTGGAGAGAGAGCCCCAGGTCAACACGCACCCCATGAATCAGAGGTCAGCGTTTTGACGAGCAAAGTCGCATCTAACTTATGTACTGATGACTTGGTGTGTGTGTGTGTGTGTGGTCACTGAATCCCAATGTCCTCTCAATCAGAAACAAGGAGTGAGTTCTGTTCTTGTGCACGTGAAACTAATCAAACTGTTGATTGTGGCCACGCATAGCTAAGAAGAAGAACCCTAAAAATGAAATATAATTGAGGGCTGCGTTCAAACACTGCCTAAAAAATACTGTGAGCGCGTTCAGACATTGTGTTACACATGCGTGTGTGTGTGTGTGTGTGAATGCAAATCTGTTTAATTTCCTGCGGTCTGGAACAGACACATATGGGACATTAGTAGATAATAAAGATGGTGGGAACGATCCTGGAGGTACTAAAATCTGTTTAACGTCCTCCGGTCTGGAACAGACATATATGGAACATTAGTAGATAATAAAGATGGTGGGAACGATCCCGGAGGCAATGCCCGAAGGCAGTGCAACACCAGGAAAGTCCCGAATTTTTAACAATAACATGTATAAACCGTAAAGTTCTACAAGTGTGTTTCAGAGAATTTTTAATGTTTTTTTCTGTTATATTTTCAGGGTATTTGCGGTCCCTCGGTCCCAGCAGCCGACGGGTGTGGTGCAGTGGACGTCGTACTGGGTTTTCTTCCCCTTCAGGTTCTTCTACTACACCCTTTACGACATCATCACATTTGTCTGTGAGCAACCAGCGGCCTCTTAGTGGTGTTGTCTTTCTTTCCCTTTTCTTATGGTTAAAGGGGCACTGACGGAGGAGTTTTTGCAAGAAACATGTTGAGGTCACCAGAAAGACAGCCTTTTCAAGGATCGGAACACTCACTTTGCTCTTGTTTCCTAGAAATCGAACCTTCAAAATGGCGATTCCTCCATGGCGGAGTTTCCGGAGAGATAAGCCATTTTGGACGGGGTGGGTGGAGGCCACTGAGAGTGATTGAAGCTTTTTCTTCTTTGGAGCTATTTCTTCTGTTGTGAGCGAAACTCCTTTGGGTAAACTGTATAAAAAGGCTTGTATTGTGGAAATTTCATGCAAACGATTTGGTCTAACTCAGGTGGCCATGAGAAAAGAGATGGCATGTAGGCACATGCCTTCTCTTTCACTGAAAGAATCTGACTTCCAGCACCTCCGCCAAGGAGGAAGTGCTGATTTTATTGTTTGATTTCTAGGAAACCAGAGCAAAGTGAGTGTTGCGATCTCTGTAAAGGGCGTTTTCCTGGCGATCTCAACGTGTTTCTTGCAAAAACGTTTCCGCCAGGATGCCCCATTAAGGTTTTATAGCTGCTAGCCTTTCCTACCTTGTTTTTAGGAATTTTTCTTAAATTTCAGCTTAAATTCTGTGTTTTCTTGTCGAACAGAATGTTTTTAATTCTGAAATAAAATAAAAAGATTTTAGAACAAAGAAACGTAAACGTAACATATTGAAATCCACTTTGCATTAATTAAAAATGATAGATTCCTTAGGGTCTATGTGATGTCGTATATCGTATCAACTTAGCGTATAATTAGCTTTTAAGTGCACTTGGAATTTTTGTTATAATTATTGTGCATGTGTGCTTTTAGTTTCATTTCAATTGGATTTTTTTGTGTGTAGTAGACTACAAGTGAAAGACTAGTGTTAGGTTATTAATTTTAATGAGAGACTTAGTGCGATTGTTTTCATGCCAGAGGGCATGACACTCGTGTGGGGCTAATCCTCTCTATATTCTTAGTTGGGGATAAAGAAAATGAGAGAGAGTGAGTGAGTAGTCCTACCATCTCTCTCTCTCTTACTACGCCCAAGTAAGAAAATCGCGTGATAAGCCCCTAGTGCATTGACTGCCCTCTGGCGTGACAAATATCGCCATAGGTCGACCATTGGAAGATTTTTCTAAGCTTCCTTCAGTAAAAAATGTGTTGACATTGATTGTTGAGATTTGCATAATGTGTGTTAAAGTGAGGCTGTTTTTGTTGTGTTGCAGTCCGGTTGTTGCGGCCTGACCCTCGCAGACGTGAGTTTCACGCTTTTCCAGTGTGTTAGAGACAACTATGTTTACAGTAATACAGTAACGCTTCAGTGGAGTACCTTTAACACAAAACCGGATAACATGAAGTATTGGTTGACAAAAATCTGTTTGAACGGGCAAAACCCCTCTTTGTTATTACTTAATGTTTAACACAAATAATGGTTAACACACACACAAAAATACTTGTCCCCTGAAGTTCATGTTAAGAGTATTCCACTGTATTTAAAAAAAAATGTCTTCTGCTTGAGTGTGTTTCTGTCTATTTGTGATGGTTTAAACTAATCTTACTTTTGGAAGCATTTAATCTGAGCAGATACCATGAAAATGGTTGATAAGTTTAAACTTTCTTTCTTAAAGACCCACCATGTCACGTGTTGAAATCAAGGTTTTCATGTGCTTTCCCTCTTATAGCTGGCAAGAAATCTTAAGAAATCTTCCTAGCATAAGAGGGAATGTGACACATGACGTGGGGGGTCTTTAATAATAATACGGAACAACTAATGATAGGATAGTATCAATGAAAGTTGCAAAGTACTACAACTTGCCAATTTAAGCAAGGCGCATTTTAGTTTTAACTTTTTCGCCACACGTTGCGAGCAATCGTCCCGCAAAACAAGGGGTCTCAGGGACTCCTTCACTTACAGTATAGAGGATCATAGAAGCGAGATAGAGGGTCCCAGTGGCATTGCGAATGCTAAAAAGAATTTTTTTTAGTGCATCCCTGGGACCCCCTGCACATTCTTTTAGAGGGTCCTGGGAATTTTAGTGCTTCATAGACCCCCAAATGAGGGTCCCTGGGAGCCTTGGCGAGCATAGTCCAACACCCTGACTATCTGATGTCAGGTCCTATAAGGAATGAGAGGACGTGTTCACTGTTCACCCACGGGTGGTGCATCGCGACACAAGGTGTTGCTGGTTTTCTTCCAGATGTGACAGACCCTCTGGGCGACGTGATGAGGTTCATCAGGAGCTTCGAGGCCAAGTACGGGGCGGCCCACCCTGTGTTCTACCAGGGGACCTACAGCCAGGTCAGTTTGATGTATTGGTGGTGATGAGGAGGGTGATGATGATGATGACGGTGATGATGATGATCATCGAGGCCAAGTACAGGACGGCCCACCCTGTGTTCTACCAGGGGACCTACAGCCAGATCAGTTTGATGTATTGGTGAGGAGGAGGATGGTGATGATAATGATGGGAAAGATCGCCTTATAGTTAGTAAAATATGGTGCATTAAATTTAAATAGAAAGTGAACCTGAACAAATTATGCAGGCCTTACAAAAATCTTCTTATCTCCTAAAAGAGATACTGTACCATAATTAGAATAATGTCATTGTTGTTATATGACAACATTCAATCGCCGTTATTAGGTCTTTCATTTAGTTAGGGTTCCCCTCTTATTGGCCACTGCAGAGAACACCTTTTGCAAGAGTGAATGCCCTTGCTGGGTGAGGGAAGATGGTTGAGTACTGACCAAACAAGGAAATAACTCTCACCAATAACCCTGTTTGATGCCACTTAATGGCTGCCTTTTGCAAGAGTGAATGTCCTTTTGGATACTGATCAACAAGGGCTTAACTCTTGCCATCAAGGGGGACGTTAATAACCCTAGTTGCAGTGGCCAATAGAGGAGAGTTGTCTTTGTACAAATTCTATTTTCTTTTTCTGTTCCTCCCCCCTTTTTTTTATCTCCCTTTTTCCACCCATCCCATCAGGCGCTGAACGACGCCAAGCGAGAGTTGCGGTTCCTGCTGGTGTATCTCCACGGCGACAACCACCAGGATACAGACACGTTTTGCCGGAGCACCCTGTGTCACCCTGACGTCTCCTCCTTCCTCAACACACGCATCCTGTTCTGGGCCTGCAACACCGGCAGTCCAGAGGGATATAGGGGTGAGGGGATACCGGATAGGATTCTGGGGATAGGATTCTGTAGACAAGAGTTGTAAGGATGGGATTGAGGGGATAGGATTCTGTAGACAGAGTTGTAAGGATGGGATTGAGGGGATAGGATTCTGTAGACAGAGTTGTAAGGATGGGATTGAGGGGATAGGATTCTGTAGACAGAGTTGTAAGGATGGGATTGAGGGGATAGGATTCTGTAGACAGAGTTGTAAGGATGGGATTGAGGGGATAGGATTCTGTAGACAGAGTTGTAAGGATTGGATTATACTTGTGTCACCCCGAAGGTGTGCATCTTTTTGAACACACATCTCTTTTTTCTTTCTTTTTTGTATTTCATTTGTTTTGTCTTGTTTTTATTTGCCCAGGTAATATTTTGTTATCTGCTTCACAGAACTGCTTCAAATGTTGTGCGATAGTATGGTAACTGAAGCTGATTTGTACCATCTAGTAGCTATTTCATAGAAGGGCATGTGGCCTTTTTGGCATACAATAGTTGTTTGTTTCAGTGTCTCAAGCTCTCAAGGAGAACACCTATCCCTTCCTGGGTCTCATTGTGTTGCGAGACAACCGCATGACAGCTGTGGCTCGCATTGAGGGGCCTATCGGTAAGTGTCGGTGTGTGCATGCGTGTGTGTGTGTGCTCGTGCGTATGTGCGCGTATGTGTGCTTTGAGATCACTTGATTTTTTTAAAGTTAATATAATTGTTGTTCTGAGTGTGAATATGTGTGTGTGGGGGGGGGGGGGGGTGTTCTGTTGATAGATACAGTCACAGAGTTGCAACTAGAGGGCGCGATTGCGGGATTCGCGCATTATAAAAAAAAATCCCGCAAATTTTAAAAAAGCTTCGCGAGAACGCGCGCGCAAAAAAGAAACCATCCCCGCACTTTTTAAACTGATGCGCGCGATCATTACGATCAAGCTAGTCACCCTTGGCAGGGCCTCTCATTCTCCCAACAGCGTGCACATAACAAGCAATTTCATTGGACAGTAGGTAGTTGTATACTATGATCGACCAATGAAAGCGTGTTTAATGTAATTTAACGAGCGGGCTTCCGGTCTCACCACTGGGTGCAGAAAAATGGCGACCAAACGCAAAAGCGGGACTTTGTTCGACTTCGCGTTCAAAAAAACACGATCGTCCCCACCACCTAGTCCTTCGACAAGCAGGACTTCAGAAGATGAAGAGATTGGCGATGAAGAAGCCAGCTTTGAACACGCAAGTGATTCAGACTGAGAGTGACCCAAAATCGAGTGCTGATAAATCGAAAAAGGGAACAAAGTTCCAAGACGACTGGAAAAAAACATGGCCGTGGGTGACAAATGAAGTCGACGGATTTTTTCTCCCATCCACACCCCCCCCACACCCCCTTTTTTTTCTCCCCAAGTCCCCCCTTTTTTCAAGGTGAGGGGGGGCTTGCCCCCACTTTTTTGAAATCCTAGTTGCAACTCTGCAGTCAGTTTGGTGTATAGAACAGAAAATAATGATAGGAAAGAAGTGGAATGAATCATAGATTTCTACTGATTATGCATATTGCAGACCTGTTTACTCTACACTTTTCGAGTAGTGTCCTACTCAATTTGGACCTCAACTACTCTTCAGTGAACATTGTTCAACGGTTTAATTAATAAAACTACACATTTTGCACCAAAACTACTCATTTTAGCTATCCAGACTGCTCAAGACTTTTGTAGGTGGTAAACAAGTTTAATATTGTTTTCAATGTCATGTTTTTTTCTGTGGTGGCCAGGTCCGGCCGACTTGGTTCGCAGGTTAGAGGGGGTGATGAGGGAGAACGAAGCGTCACTGGTGGCTGCGCGGGCAGAAAGGTTGACACAGCATTACCTGCCTTTTCTCTTATCTTTTCTTTCCTTTTTTATAGTTTTCATTCCTTTCTCTTTCTCTGATTGTCTCTCTCCCTCTCTCTTTCCCTTGCATTTTTCTTGACTAACTTTATGAATTGAAGGGAGCCCTGTTGAAGTGGGGGTTGAAAAAAAAGCTTAGTCTGATTGATAAGAACTTTTTTATATGGTTACTACTTCTTCTGCATTCCTGTGAATATGCGTCAGACGGTGGTGTTGGTGGCATTGATGAACTGGGCTGTGGTGGACAGTTGTCCTTTGGGCCCCCACAGCTTCTCTTCCATTGATGATGAACTGGGCTGTGGTGGACAGTTGTCCTTTGGGCCCCCACAGCTTCTCCTCCATTGATGATGAACTGGGCTGTGGTGGACAGTTGTCCTTTGGGCCCCCACAGCTTCTCTTCCATTGATGATGAACTGGGCTGTTGTGGACAGTTGTCCTTTGGGTCCCCCCACAGCTTCTGATGATGAACTCCATTGATGATGAACTGGGCTGTAGTGGACAGTTGTCCTTTGGGCCACACAGCTTCTCTTCCATTGATGATGAACTGGGCTGTAGTGGACAGTTGTCCTTTGGGCCACACAGCTTCTCCATTGATGATGAACTGGGCTGTAGTGGACAGTTGTCCTTTGGGCCACACAGCTTCTCCATTGATGGTGAACTGGGCTGTAGTGGACAGTTGTCCTTTGGGCCACACAGCTTCTCTCCATTGATGATGAACTGGGCTGTAGTGGACAGTTGTCCTTTGGGCCACACAGCCTCCATTGATGGTGAACTGGGCTGTAGTGGACAGTTGTCCTTTGGGCCACACAGCTTCTCCTCCATTGATGATGAACTGGGCTGTAGTGGACAGTTGTCCTTTGGGCCACACAGCTTCTCCATTGATGATGAACTGGGCTGTGGTGGACAGTTGTCCTTTGGGCCACACAGCTCCTCCTGAACTGGGCATTGGGATGTCCTTTGGGCCACACAGCTTCTCTCCATTGATGGTGAACTGGGCTGTAGTGGACAGTTGTCCTTTGGGCCACACAGCTTCTCCATTGATGGTGAACTGGGCTGTAGTGGACAGTTGTCCTTTGGGGACAGTTGTCTTTTGGGCCCACACAGCTGTAGTTCTTTGGGCCACACAGCTCCTCCATTGATGATGAACTGGGCTGTAGTGGACAGTTGTCCTTTGGGCCACACAGCTTCTCCATTGATGATGAACTGGGCTGTGGTGGACAGTTGTCCTTTGGGCCACACAGCTTCTCCTCCATTGATGATGAACTGGGCTGTAGTGGACAGTTGTCCTTTGGGCCACACAGCTTCTCCTCCATTGATGATGAACTGGGCTGTGGTGGACAGTTGTCCTTTGGGCCACACAGCTTCTTCTCCATTGATGATGAACTGGGCTGTGGTGGACAGTTGTCCCATTGATGATGAACTGGGTTGTCCTTTGGGCCACACAGCTTCTCCTCCATTGATGATGAACTGGGCTGTGGTGGACAGTTGTCCTTTGGGCCACACAGCTTCTCCTCCATTGATGATGAACTGGGCTGTAGTGGACAGTTGTCCTTTGGGCCCCACAGCTTCTCCTCCATTGATGATGAACTGGGCTGTAGTGGACAGTTGTCCTTTGGGCCACACAGCTTCTCCATTGATGATGAACTGGGCTGTAGTGGACAGTTGTCCTTTGGGTTGTCCTTTGGGCCACACAGCTTCTCCTCCATTGATGATGAACTGGGCTGTAGTGGACAGTTGTCCTTTGGGCCACACAGCTTCTCCTCCATTGATGATGAACTGGGCTGTAGTGGACAGTTGTCCTTTGGGCCACACAGCTTCTCCTCCATTGATGATGAACTGGGCTGTAGTGGACAGTTGTCCTTTGGGCCCACACAGCTTCTTCTCCATTGATGATGAACTGGGCTGTAGTGGACAGTTGTCCTTTGGGCCACACAGCTTCTCCTCCATTGATGATGAACTGGGCTGTGGTGGACAGTTGTCCTTTGGGCCACACAGCTTCTCCTCCATTGATGATGAACTGGGCTGTGGTGGACAGTTGTCCTTTGGGCCACACAGCTTCTCCTCCATTGATGATGAACTGGGCTGTAGTGGACAGTTGTCCATTGATGATGAACTTGGGCCACACAGCTTCTCCTCCATTGATGATGAACTGGGCTGTAGTGGACAGTTGTCCTTTGGGCCACACAGCTCCTCCATTGATGATGAACTGGGCTGTAGTGGACAGTTGTCCTTTGGGCCACACAGCTTCTCCTCCATTGATGGATGAACTGGGCTGTGTTGTGGACAGTTGTTCCTTTGGGCCACACAGCTTCTTCTCCATTGATGGTGAACTGGGCTGTAGTGGACAGTTGTCCTTTGGGCCACACAGCTTCTCCTCCATTGATGGTGAACTGGGCTGTGGTGGACAGTTGTCCTTTGGGCCACACAGCTTCTTCTCCATTGATGGTGAACTGGGCTGTAGTGGACAGTTGTCCTTTGGGCCACACAGCTTCTCCTCCATTGATGATGAACTGGGCTGTGGTGGACAGTTGTCCTTTGGGCCACACAGCTTCTCCTCCATTGATGATGAACTGGGCTGTGGTGGACAGTTGTCCTTTGGGCCACACAGCTTCTCCTCCATTGATGATGAACTGGGCTGTAGTGGACAGTTGTCCTTTGGGCCACACAGCTTCTCCTCCATTGATGATGAACTGGGCTGTAGTGGATAGTTGTCCTTTGGGCCACACAGCTTCTCCATTGATGATGAACTGGGCTGTGGTGGACAGTTTTCCTTTGGGCCCCACAGCTTCTCCTCCATTGTGGCACCCTCGGACCAGAACTGGATCCTGGCTTCCTGGTGTAGGGGGCCGGATGGTTATAACTGAATTCACGTCTGTATGAAAATGTGCGTTTAGTAATCTTGTCTTTTAGCTCTTCTATCTCCGTGGGCGAACACATTCGCCCAGGAACATATTTTAGGACTACTTGTTTTCCTAGACTGAGACCCCTGCGCCTTATAATGTGACTAATAATATAATAGTGAGAGATTATAATAGTAAAATCAAAATGTTGTGTAATATTTGAGAGGTGCGTCTAATATCCGTAAAATATGGTACATCACACTTCACTCCCACCAAATGCAAAGACATTCACTGCCAAGGACTTGCCTTGCCTTAAGGCAGTGTCAGACCAATTGATATAGGTAAGAACACCAAGGCTACATCAAAATGATGTTATGCTCTACATAGTTATGCGGGGCTGTCTTTAGCCGTGACAAGCTCCTAACATAACACCAGTCTCAAAAATCCTCTCAAGTCGGAATGTGGCTGCTCACATGGCGGGGTAATCAAAAACGGTCACACACGTAATGTTCTCATCCCTAACTGGTGCATTGATACCATAGTGTTCAAGCGCTCCGACTGTTGGGATGATCCCTGGAGTTGTTTAGCCAGGATGTGACAACTGCCAAGGACCCTGCCATGTGTTTTTCTATTTTTAGAGCTCATGTCAGTGATGTTTCCATTAAAACAATGCATGCGCACTCGAAACAATAGTTACTCCCCTCTTGTCGGTTGAGATGCATGGGATAACATAGAACGTGCAGAAATACATGGTGTTGGAAGAGCTGAAAGGAGGGGTGAGGGGATGTGGCGTTGTAGTTCATTCACCTTGTTGGCCCAATCCTGTTAACGAAGTTAACACGAAGTGAGTCTATAGTAGGATAGTTGTTCGGTTGTGTGTCTGTGTCTGTCTGTGTGTGTGTTGCGTCCCTGGTCCAATCTCCAAACTTTAACGTTGACATTTTCTCGGGAAATAGAAGGCGTACATTATTCAAACTTTGCACACATATGGATGTCTATGCAAGCTTTCAAACATTTATTATTTTGATCATTGCAACACTGTAAACAGATAACATTTTAGATTAGTGGGTTAGAGAGTATTCAACAGGCAACATGAGTTAAGAAAGTATTCCACAGTGAAAGCCTCGATAGCTCATTGCGTAGAGCTTCTGTCTCTCATGCCAGTGGTTCCGGGTCCGATTCTCGGCACGGGCACTTTTTTTTTTTTTAGTAGTATCCATTAACGACAGTTTCATTTGTACTTTAAAATTTTATTGGCAATCTTGTACTTTAGAAACCCCCCTCAATCTTTGTTAGTTGTCCCACATGTGCCTGTTCAAGTGAGCCTTGAAGGCTTTGCCTCTTGTTTTTTATTTGTAGTCTTTTGTTTTCGTGTTTGTTGGTAGGATTGATGGAACGCATTGTTAATTGTCGTACATGAAGCAGTACGGTTGCTATTGTTGTTGTTATTGTGATGCCAGGCACGGTAATGTTCAGAGGATTCTCTGAATTCAGAGAAAAGTGGATGTAGAAAAACAAGTGTCTGAAGGGGTTGTAAGCTTGAGGGGATGCGTTTTTCACAATTTGTAATAGTGTTATATATTTGTCAAGAGAAATTGGCCTCTGATCACCATAAAGGGTTCTTAACCCATTGAGACCACCATTAACCCTTTCACTGCCAAAGTCGCATTTTAGCACTACAGTGATTTAACACCTATGTCACTAAAAGGCATCAAATTGGGGTCTATTATCCAAAGACCCTATTGCCTTAGTCTTGGGAAGTAAGGATAGACTTTATTTTATATATGTCACAGAAGAATCTCCAATACTGCAGATGGATTTTGTTCTCTACCCAGGTAAATTTAATGGAAATATGGCTGGTGGTGAAAGGGTTAAACAATGTCTCCCGAATCACCCAAATATTTTCAGAGAAAAATGCTTGTCCTCCATTACGATGCCTGGATACTGATGATGAGGTGACAGTTTTCAGTACTTTTTCAGAGAAGAGCGGCAGTTCAACCAGACGCTACGTCAGGAGCAGGACGCAGCTTACCTCGAATCGCTAAAGGCAGACCAGGAAAAAGTAAGGAACAGAAATTCATTCTTAAAATTTTAAAAACAACTTATGATATTGTGTGAAGGTTGAGATGTTGAAAAATAAAGACTATGTGCCATGTTTTTTACACTATAAAGCGCACACCCCAAATTTGACCCAAACTTCACATTTTGTTGTTACATTTTTTAAACTATTTTATTAGTCATACTATAAGGCGTAGGGGTCTGAATCTGGGGGGGAATAAAGTATGGCCTTATAGTCTGAAACATATGGTAAAATAAAGAGCTTGCTGCTTTTAACCCTTTCACTGCCAAAGTCGCATTTTAGCAGCACAGTGATTTAACACCTATGTCACTAAAAGGCATCAAATTGGGGTCTATTATCCAAAGACCCTATTGTCTTAGTTTTGGGAAGTCAGGATAGACCTTATTTTAATTTTATATATGTCACAGAAGAATCCCCAATACTGTAGATGGATTTTGTTCTCTACCCAGGTCATTTCAATGGGCATTTTTGGCTGAAATATGGCTGGCGGTGAAAGGGTTAAACATTGATGTTTTAATGTGAAAAAAGTACAGCCTGATTTTCTAAAGTTGCTGAGGGAGCAGGGGGGTGGTAAGAGAGGGATCAACAAAATTGACGCCCGATGGTATTCTCTTGGTATTCTCTTGGTATTCTCTTTTCACTGCTTTATTTTTACCGTTGGTTTCAGCTTTGAGCAAAGTTTGATTAACAAAGATTGATGCATCATGTTCGTTTTAAAGCTGTGTTGTGTGTGGGTGTGCACGCATGTGTGTGCATGCGCATGTGTGTGCACGTGCATGCGTGTGTTATGGTTGTGCATGTTTAGGATAGTTGATATTTTAGTTTATGTTTTATGTTTGTGTGTAAAGCGCCGTGAGCTGAAAAGAGAAAGGGCGCTCTAAAATGTTTATTATTATGATTATTAATGTTAACCCCCTCCCTGGATGCTAGGAGATAGCGTGGTAGTGTATGATGTCATTGATGATGTCATAACTTTTGATCGGTTCATTTGTTGTTGCGTGCAGGAGAGGAAGAAGAGAGAGGAGAGAGACAGACTGGAGGCGGAGAAACAGAAAGAACTTGACCAGGAGGCAGAACAACAGAGAATGCTGCAGGTGGGTGTCCACTTAGTTCCAGTGATCAGTGTCCTTTTATTGTGCGAAGTGTGAATGCTGCAGGTGGGTGTCCACTTAGTTTCAGTGATCAGTGTCCTTTTATTGTGCGAAGTGTGAATGCTGCAGGTGGGTGTCCACTTAGTTTCAGTAATCAGTGTCCTTTTATTGTGCGAAGTGTGAATGCTGCAGGTGGGTGTCCACTTAGTTTCAGTAATCAGTGTCCTTTTATTGTGCGAAGTGTGAATGCTGCAGGTGGGTGTCCACTTAGTTCCAGTGATCAGTGTCCTTTTATTGTGCGAAGTGTGAATGCTGCAGGTGGGTGTCCACTTAGTTTCAGTAATCAATGTCCTTTTATTGTGCGAAGTGTGCTCATCAGTATCCAAGAGTTCATAACAATCAGCCAAATAGATTCACTGTATCAAGTATGAAGTCGAGGGACAGAGACATAAAGGGGGAGAGAAGGGGCTAGCTTAACGCTTTCCAGACGTAACCACATCATGCGGTGGTTTTTGTTTCTATCTCTTCCCGACGTAACAACCACATATGGTGTCTGGGAATGTCCTCATGTGGGGACGTAGCCACATCATGCGGTGGTTTTTGTTTCTATCTCTTCCCGACGTAACAACCACATATCGATGGCTTGGAGTCAAAATGGACTATCTTTAGATAGTCCATTGACATATTATTGAACTTAATATGAAAACTAATAACTTGTATAAAAAAAAGACTGCTGAAATATAAAAAGAAGGGGCCCCTTTTTATATTTCTGCAGTCATTGTTTGATTCAAGTTATAAGTTTTTGTAATAAATCCAATATGGTGCCAATGGACTATCTAAAGATAGTCCGTTTTGACTCCAAGCCATCGATATGGTGTCTGGGAATGTCCTCATGTGGGGACGTAGCAACCGCGCCTGTGGTGGTTTCAATTTTTTTTAAATCCCTGTCTTTTCCATGATCGCTCTAGGAGAAACTAACACCATAGTAACACTTAGGGACATGTTAACTTTGTAATGACTCTCAGTTTGAATGCTGGCGGTTGGTATGCGTGCTGGAATGCACGCTGTAATAGGAGAACCGTTTCCATTTACCTAGGATGCTGAGTGTGAGAGACATTCCAGACTGGGAAAGAATGCAGCCTACACAGGACGTACACGACCAAACAGTATCAGCCAATGATTTATTTCTACCATAACCATTTAGTTCAGTGTTTGCGCTTTCTGTTGATACCAAACACTTTATTGTTAGTATTTGTTTAGCTATCGGGGGGGAAAAAATCAGAAAAGTGCTGAAATCTGCCGTCTACAGGGAATAGGCGGCAGCTGTGGGTGCCCGTCGCACGGGAAGTGATTCTCTGGCACGGCTACGTCGGGATAGTCTTAACCCTTTCACTGCCAGCGGAAAACAGAAATTATCAATTTTCTTATTATAAAATTTAAAAGAGGCTCAATCTGAGAAAATGGTCTTGAGATATATCTTTCCTGACTTGTCTAAGCCGAAATCCATCATTTCAGGACTATGACATCAAAAGTTATGACATCATCAATGACATCACACACCACATAGTAGACACTGGACTGGGCAGGGAAGGGGTTACTGAAAAAGACCTTACCCCGAAGTCGTAGTGTGGCTGCCCACGTAGCGGGGTAATAAAAAAAACCGGTCACACACGTAGTGTTCTCATCCGTAGCTGATGCACTTGCAACATAGTGTTCAAATGCTTCCGCTGTTGGGATGATCCCTGGAGTCTTTTAGCCAGGGTACGCAAACAACAACAACAATAAAAGACTTGATAAGTGTTTACATGCGCTGATTGGCTTTTCAATCTTAGGTGCATGAGCATCGGAAAGGTTCTAGCGAAACAAATCTTCACAGCTTCAGACCACAGCATTAAATGTTGATTGGTGGCTGCTATTTATAGAAAAGCCTGTTGATTGGTTTGCTATTTTTAGGAGCGGGAGAGGCAGAAAGAGGAGCTGGTGAAACAGATTCCCCCGGAGCCGGCGTCAGACGATGGTGAAGCCGTGCGCATCGTGCTGAAGACACCTAGCGGTAAACGGCTGGAGAGACGCTTCGGCAAAAACCAGTCAGCCAAGGTGTGTGTGTGTCAGAGAGTGTGTGTGTGTGATAGTCTGTGTGCATTGTCCTCAAAACTCAGTGTGTGTGTGTGTGATAGGCTGTGTGCATTGTCCTCCACACTGTGTGTGTGAAGCTGTACTGAAGACATCCAGCGGTAAACGGCTGGAGAGACGCTTCTGCAAGAAACAGTCGGCCAAGATGTGTGTGTGCGTGTGTGTGTAAAGTCATGTTGTGTAAACAGTCTGTGTTCTCTCTGCATGTAAGTGTGTAAGTTGTGTGTTCTCTCTGCATGTGTGTGTAAAGTCTAACAGTGTTCTCTCTGCATGTTGTGTAAGTTGTGTTTCATGTGTGTGTAAAGTCTAACAGTGTTCTCTCTGCATGTTGTGTAAGTTGTGTTTCATGTGTGTGTAAAGTCTAACAGTGTTCTCTCTGCATGTTGTGTAAGTTGTGTTTCATGTTTGTGTGTGTTGTTTTCAGTTCCTGTACTTCTTCGTGTTCTGCCACGAGGAGTGTCCGGACGACTTCCAGATCGTCACCAACTTCCCCCGCCGCGTGCTGGAGTGTCAGCCGTCCACCGACCGGCCCGAACCCCCCACGCTGAAGGAGCTTGGGCTCGGCAAATCAGAAATGCTCTTCATCCACGATAACGAGGCATAGACTGGACTCCTCGTTCTTCATTTGGGGAGGGGGGGGGGGGGGGGGGGGTTAGTCTTCTTGGGCCTGGACAATTTGGAAATGTGCTTTATCGTGTTTTGTTAATTTAGCATTAAGGCAGACCTGTTTACTCTACTCTTTTCAAGTAGTATTCTACTCAATTTGGACCTCTACTATTCTTCAACATTTAAAATAATGCTCTAATTAGTCATTTTCAGTGAACATTGTTTGATGGTTTAATGAATAAAACTACACAATTTGAGCCAAAACTACTCGTTTCAGCTACCCAGACTACTCGAGACTTGTGTAGGGGGTGAACAGGGCTGTTACGGAATATGTTTTCTTCTTTTTGTTCTCCTTATTTCCGTTTCTTTATTTCCTGGGCATTTGAAAAGTCGGAAATGCTGTGTTTCTACGATGATGAGGCATAGAGGCACTCCACATTCTTCAACTTTTGTTCTTTTTTTGTGGGAGGGGAGTGAGGGGGTTGTTTTCTTCTTTTTTGAGATTTGGAAGTCAGATGATTTTCATCCACAATAATTAGGCATAAACGGACACCTTTGTTTTGTCGTTGGCTTGCCCTGGCTAAAAGACTCCAGGGATCATCCCAACAGCGGAAGCGCTTGAACACTGGTAGAAATGCATCAGCTAGGGATGAGAGCATTACGTGTGTGACCGGTTTTGATTACCCCTCCATGTGATCAGCCATACTCCATATTCGTGGGATTTGGGAGACTGATGATGTTATGCTAGGAGCTTGTCATGGCTATAGACAATCCCCGCATAACTATGCATAGCACAGCAACATTTTGATGTAGCCTTGGTGTTCTAGCCTATGTCAGTTGGTCTGACACAGGCTTAAGCCAAGGCGGACGAACTTTACGCGGTGACAGTTCTGAGATGACCATAGCTGTTGACGGGACTAGTATAATGGAAAATAAATAAAGAACAAGGTGGACTTTGTGTCTGCTTGTACTGTTGATGTGGCCTGAAGGGGATGTAGGTTCTTCTTCTTCTTGCTTTTCTTTCTCTCTTCTTCGACATGTATTATAGGCATGGATGCTCCTGTTTCCAGGATGTCCTGAAGTTCAGGATTGTTATTATTGCCTGGAGACTGTCGCGTGCAAATTTGCAGCTCGCTACTATGAGAGTGTGTATCAAAACACTATCTGAACCATTTTAGACGGAAAAAGTGCTGTCTCTATAGGGGATTTGAAGAATGAAAATATCACTTTTTCCGTAAAAACATTAACTAATATTTTCTGTCCCGGATAGTACACTTGACACATGGAGCGCAAGTGAAGTTATAGTGCGCGTGCACTACAACTGCACTTGTACAGTGCACGAGCTGCAAATTTGCACGCGACAGAGCCGGCGTCACCGGATTATGAGAATTTGAGAAGGTGCATTGTGCTGGCTATAGAGGTCATGAAGTTTAACCAGAAGTGAAAGAGCAACGAGAGCCTGTCAATTACATTGGAAACTGTTGTTTCCCTTCAGCTTCCAGGGGGCATTGCCCCCCAGAACCCCCAGGAGGGGCACTGTCCCTGCACTCTGCAGGATTTTTGAAATTTCCCAGGAGCACCCATGCTTCTATTTCTTACGCCTTGGGAAGTCAGACATGCTGTTCACCTTCTTCCTCGATCGCTCGGAAAGTTTCCTGTCAATTATGAGCGCAGATGCATCATGCTGTCGTTATGCGTCTAACTAAGAAATAGTTAGGCCCAGCAAGTCCGACTTTGGCTGGAGGAAATGTTTTGAAAGTGTTTCTTGAAAAAAGGTGGCAGAATGGACCAAGTAAGGCAGAAAGATAGTAGATGACAGTAAGCAAAGGGAAAAGGCAGAGTCAAAGAGAGTGACAGATTAAAGGAAGTTACAAGCACAGAAGGTGGGGGAACTATTTATGCAAAAGACCCCCCCGGTATCCCCATGGGGGGATGATGTTCACACATGATAAAGAGCTGAGGCCTTAGTTAAAGCCACTACACACTATCCCACCCAGTCGGGTGAAATGCTAGTGACCTTTCCACAAGTTCCTTTCTTGAAACCCTTCCGACCAGTCAGTAAGAATTGTCGACTGCAGCATTTACTTCCAACTCACTCAGGCAGTTGTGGGGAATTCGGTCAATGCTTGCTGGTAGTGAAGACGGCGCACGGCCACAAGTAGTTGAAGTAGTGTTAATAACTGAATTTTCTTCCAACTAAAAAAGGTTGGACTGTGTGAGACGCCTTTAAAGGAAGTCAGTGTTCTGCTTTTTTCTTCCTTTGCGTCTCATCGTCCGGCAGTCTTGTGGCGTTGCTCTTCCTCTAACGATAATGAGGCCTCATACATAGGGACGAACTTCTTTCTTCTTCCTTTCTTTGCGTCTCTCATCGTCCGGCAGTCTTGTGGCGTTGCTCTTCCTCTAACGATAACGAGGCCTCATAGTCATACATAGGGACAAACTTCTTTTTCTTCTTTTTTTTTTTTTTCTTCTTCCGGTTCTACAAGTTTGAGTGTACCATTGGAGTGGGAATGTGGGCCTATGCGTTTTTAAGTGAGAGTGTGTGTATGTGCGTGTGTGTGTGTGTGTGTGTGAAGGAAATATGTGCCACATGTCCTTGATTAAACTACTGCACCAATCAAAACAAAAGTTGTCCTGATTTGTTCCCCAATAGCTGGGCGTTGGCGTCTGTTATGTCACAGTCAGTTCACACATATATAATGATCCAATACATTGTACCAGAGCCGTTTATGGCGGAGTCTTCCTTGACTCTTCTAGCGCAGTGCATTTCTTTGACGTTCTTGGTTGTCCGCTGCATCTCAACCCACAGCAGCTTTTCTCAGCTCCTTTCAGTTCATGCCTTTTGTTAGCACTCGTCACCAGCATGAGCCAATGTAAAGTGTTTTATCCATTAGGCTTACATTGTTTTATGGTGGCATACCACTTGTAAGGTCTTTTCCTATCCCTAACCACAATCAATGATAAGAATATTTGCCTCTGTTAAAGGAAATAACTTGAAACAAATAGCTCTCTGTGGAAAACTGAAAGGAGCCAGAATGAGGGGAATTAGTGTACTGTGAACCGACAAGAGCGGAGTGACTGGTTTTTTTCGAGTGTGCATGCTTTCAGTTAACAGGAAAAATCACTGACATAAGCTCTAAAAATAGACACACGCATGGCAGGGTACTTGGCAGTGAATGTACTGGGCAAATGTATTCGCCCATGGTTCTAGAAGTGTTAACGGACAGTGTGCACTAAGCTTTTTACTGGCAAATATCGCTTGTTTTTAAAGCTGGTGTCAGTTAGGCTTTTTTTAAATTCCAGTGCATTTCATGTTTCTTGCGTTCTTGTGTCTGTCCGCCCCCCCCCCCCCCCCCCCATGTGTGCAAACTTTACCTCCAAGGAACTTTCAACCTGCTCTGGTTCAGGCTTGATCTTTTTTTTCTTTTTTTTTTGGGGGGGTGGGGGCACCACAAGTATGTAATAATAAGTAATTTGAACCTAATGGGTTAATTTTGAAGGGGGGGGTAGAATGGAATCCAGAATGTGTTTTGGAGGAGAGTTCTGATTTTCTATGTTTTTGCACTGGCATTTGACTACGGTAATAAATGGAGAGAGACGAACGTTGGAATTTGGATGTGTGTGCAAATTTGTGTGCAAAGCTGGGATTTGACTACGGTTAATGGAGAGAGACGAACGTTGGATTTTTGATTTTTAGAGAGAGTGTGTGTGTTATGTAGTATGTGTGTTTTTGTGTGCAAAGCTGGGATTTGACTACGATTAATGGAGAGAGACAAACGTTGGAATTTGGATTTTCAGAGAGAGTGTGTGTGTTGTGTAGTATGTGTGTTTTTGTGTGCAAAGCTGGGATTTGATTTTGGTTAATGGAGAGAGATGAACGTTGGAATTTGGATTTTCAGAGAGAGTGTGTGTGTAGTGTGAGTGTTTGTATGCCTGTTTTTGTGTGCAGTTGTGTATGTGTGTTAACAGTTGGGCAAATACAGTATATTTATATATGTGTGTATGTCTAGACTTTATATCCTGCATATGTGTATGCGCATTTCTGTGTGTGGGGATTTCTGTGAATGTGTAATTTTTACGGATAAAACCAGTTTTGTCACGTTCAGTACAGTGGAACCTCCCTTATAAGACCTCCCATTATGAGACTCCCTCCCACATAAGACCTACTTCTCTGAGACATTGCCCTTCTTTGTAAGTATTAAAATTACCTTCCTTATAAGACCTCCCATTATAAGACTCCCTCCCACATAAGACCTACTTCTCTGAGACATTGCCCTTCTTTGTAAGTATTAAAATTACCTTCCTTATAAGACCTCCCATTATAAGACTCCCTCCCACATAAGACCTACTTCTCTGAGACATTGCCCTTCTTTGTTAGTATTAAAATTACCTCCCTTTAAGACCTCCCATTATAAGACTCCCTCCCACATAAACCTACTTCTCTGAGACATTGCCCTTTGTTAGTATTAAAATTACCTCCCTTTAAGACCTCCCATTATAAGACTCCCTCCCACATAAGACCTACTTCTCTGAGACATTGCCCTTCTTTGTTAGTATTAAAATTACCTCCCTTTAAGACCTCCCATTATAAGACTCCCTCCCACATAAAACCTACTTCTCTGAGACATTCTTTGTAAGTATTAAAATTACCTCCCTTTTAAGACCTCCCATTATAAGACTCCCTCCCACATAAGACCTACTTCTCTGAGACATTGCCCTTTGTTAGTATTAAAATTACCTCCCTTTAAGACCTCATTTGGGATGATTTTTGAAGGTCTTATAAGGGAGGTTCCACTGTACTTCAAAAGTTCATCCATTTTGTTAAAGAATGGCAATTGGTGAATTGCAATCTAATATCAGATCATTTTCATGATTATTCCATTTTAATCAAGTCTTCATTGAGAGTTTCATAAGAAGACATACAAGAACGAAGAGGAGTGTGCAGATCATTTGGTTCACAAGTTTGTTTTAAGTCGAGTGACTAACAGATCTTCATCTTTTTGTTCATGTCAGTTTTGTTGGCTGTTTAATAATACTGTGCTTTGTATGCCTTATGTTGCAAAACTCGGTGACATTGCAGGCACATTAAATTCCGATGGCTTGGAGTCAAAACGGACTATCTTTAGATAGTCCATTGACATAATTATTATGGAACATATTGTGAAAACTAATAACTTGTTTCAAAAAGAGACTGCCGAAATATATAAAGCATAATCCCATTTTACATTATTTGCAGGGTTTTTTAATACAAGTTCTTAGTTTTTGCAGTAACATCAATAATAAATAAGTCAATGGACTATCTAAATATAGTCTGTTTGACCATCAAATTGTATCACATCTAGAACCTATTAGTACAACACACACACTCACATATCACACACACACACTCTCTCTCTCTCTCTCTCTCTTCTCCACATTTTCATACTGCTGAAACAAATCACAGTGCTACTCGTTTTTGTTTACAATGTCGCTTTTCCATTTCTTTTTTTTACATGTAATACTAATAGGTTGTGTAATGTTTCAAAGTGATCTTCATCCTATATATGATAATTTGCCTTGCACCAGTCACTCTTTGTTATGTGCATTAGCTTAGAACCGAACAGGCTTTGCAACTACGGGGTATAGCAAAGTGATATTATGCAATGCATGCTGGGGAAGGCCTTTAGGCACACGTGAAGAACACAAGTCCAAGTAATCAAAACAATTCAAAAGATATGTTGAGATCATCTCTAGCAAATCAGGGCCTGTATTCACATTGAGATAGTATGAGACTGATCATCGTGATATCTTGGAAGTCCTTCTTAAGTCCTATTAAATCTTACCAGTTTAGGACTTCTAAGATATGATGATAAGTCTCATACTATCTCAACGTGAACACAGGCACTGCTTGAGATAAATGGGAAGCAACTCAATATAAACGGTCACAGATATGTATAGATTACCCCCCTTTGACCACAATAACTTCCTTATTTCCAGCCCAACCACCCTCCCCCTTAACTTCAGCCCCACCCCCACCCTCCACCGCTCCATTTAAGTGAGGAGACTATTAAAACAAGGGAATGAAAAATTCAATAATAATAGAAGACGGAAAGAACGCAATGAACCAGGACTGTGACACCGCGGCTTTTGTGTGTCCTGCACTACATATGGGGGAGGGGGTCCTATTAGATAATGGCCTTTATCATGACTGTGATTAATTATTCAACAAAGATAATTAGCTCCAAAAGTTGATAAGATCAGGCATGGGAATTGTCCGCGGAAAAAAAATTGAAATTGTTACTAAATACTTCGTTTTTGTTACTAAGTACTTCGTTTTTGTTACTAAATACTTCGTTTTTGTTACTAAATACTTCAATTGGGGGGCTTTTTCAGGCTTTTCAGAGTTTTTTGTCTCTGACAATTCCCATGCCTGAAGATACAGCTTAATGTTTGTTAAGAAAGGCTAGTGTGAAAATGCGGGGAGAGCTAAGAAATGTACAGGGGGGGACATCTGCACCTTTACCAAACATTAAGACAGTAGAAAGATTTTTGTGTGCGTTAACCATTATTTGTGTTCAGCATTTGAACCCTTTCATCGCCACTGTCGCCTCTTGGCACCACAATCATTTAATAATAATAATAATAATAAATAACATTTATAGAGCGCCCTTTCTCTCTTGAGCTCACGGCGCTTCACAATTGTTTAAATAAATACATAAATCATAAATAAGCTACTACAATATCAACTATCACAAACATTCACACAGCCACAACACGCACACACGCCCACACCCACATACGCGCGCACACCCACCCACCCACAATAATACCCATGTCACTAAAAAGGCATCAAATTGAGGGTCTGGTATCTAATGACCTTATGTTCTTAATTTTGGAAGGTAAGGACAGGCCCTATTTTATGCATGTCACAGAGGAATCACACAAATATTGCAGACAGAATCTTTTCTCTACCCAGAATAAGTGAAAGTTTTAGCTGAAGAAATGGTTGGCATTGAAAGGGTTAAGTAATGATACCAGACATGGTAGTGGGGGCAAAGTGGTTTTCAAGGAAAATGGCCGGGGGTCCAGGGGGCCGAAGAAAATTCAATAAATGAGAGTGAAGTTTTCACTTTTTCATGCCATTTCAATGCATTTTTTTATAATTTTGTTTCAAACTGTTGCGCGGATTTACCGCGATTCGCGGAGGTCTACCATGCCTGTAATAAAGATGGGTTTCATCCGTTCATATTTTTGTGCGTTAACCAATTTTTAATGTTATCCAGTTCTGTGTGCTCCACTGTACTGAAAAAAGATGAATAGCATAATTCCCCTTTTTTTCAGTCTTATTTAATACGAGGTATGATTTTTCACAATAAGTTCCGTAATTAGTCAACGGACTGTCTAAAAATAGTCTGTTTTGACTATAAGGCTTCGTATTTGTTCTTTTAAAAAAATGTAGAGTAAGAATGATACATTTGTCAGAGTGCATTTTTGGTTTTTTTATTCGAGGTTCTCTCTTTTGGATTTGGCTAATAACAGGATGATTGCCTCAAAAGGAGTAATATAATCATCGTTATTGTAGTGTGTTTCCCGCGGGGGAGTCTTTTGTATAAATAGTTCCCCCACCTTCTGAAGTTCTGTGCTTGTAGCTTCCTCTAAGCTGTCACTCTCTTTGACTCTGCCTTTTCCCTTTGCTTGTCTGTCTTTCTGCCTTACCGGTCCATTCTCCTGCCTTTTGTTTTCACGAAACACTTTCAAAAACATTTCCTCCTAGCCGAAGTCGGACTTGCTGGGCCTATGTCTTAGTTAGGCGCATAACGGCAGCATGACGCATCTGCACTCATAATGGACAGAAAACTGAGCGATCGAAGAAGAAGGAAGAAGTTTGGTGTTGCATCGGTCATTTGTTTGCCTTGATGGCAAGCTACAATGTCTGTTTGTGCGTGTGCATGCGCGTACGTACATTTATATGTTTAAGTGTGTGTGTGTGTGTGTCTGCGCTAGTTTGTCTGTGTGATGTGTGTGTGTTAAAATGGCAGTTTGTGCTGATTTTATCCAATTTAAATTTTGTCGAAATTTTGCTAAATTTCTTTGGATGGAATTTGATCTACTGTTGCGTTGGATGCTCTGAAGAATAAAAGAGATGTGTATTGGACTGAATTTTATGAGTGTGTGTGTGGTATTTGGTATAAGTTATTCAAGTCGCAGAGAATTCGGGCTGCTCTCCTCCGGAGAGCGCGTCACTGCAAGCGAAGCGCATACCCATTTTTTTGGGGGGGGCAGGTTGAGTAGGCGATGGCGGTGGGCAGACTTGGGAAACCTAGCTATCAATTTGGCCATACCGGGCAGCGGGATTTCTCCCTGCTCTTACCGAGTTTCAACTGCCGTGGGATTTTTACGTGCGTTAAGCGCACGGGTCAAACTAGCTTTAAATCCCCATCCGAAGCACTCGACGTTCAGTTCAATTTCCCTGTCGAACTAGAAAGAAAGGGCGAGGCCGGGATTCGAACCCGGGTCACTCACGTTGCAGTCACACATTACATTTGGCAGGCGACACTCTGCCACCTTTCTACCTGTGAGTGTGTGTGTGTGTTAGATGATGATGGTTAAAAGAGACAAGCCCCTTCCACCATCAACGGTGATATCGGAGCTATTCACTGTGTGTCAAAGCACAAAATAGAACAGTTCTCCCACGTTAAACCACAACCTTATTTTTAAAAAACGATCAAACTAAATCTTATCAAAAATGTTCACTTCCTTTAAAAACTCGAATATCACAGCCACTTGAACGTCTCTAAAAAGCTTACCGAGTAGCATCTTTGTCAAATATTTTTCTCTTATTTCACTGAGGTCGTCGCACTCGGTAAGCACATGTTTTAAAGTATAGGTTAGGTTAGGTTAGGTTTAGAACCTAATAACTGTATAGAAACAGTCGCTAGCGAAACAATGGGGTCTTTCCTCTCCCTTTAAAAGATAAGAATGGGTCATAGCTGTGACCAATATGTATGCGCCAATGGTGGCAGGAACACATTGTTTATTCACATATAGACATGCAGAAATCTCACATCTCTTCAAGTTAGCACATATTACCGTCTCTGAACACGTTAACATACTTCACAGAATATCTCTAATTTATTATGGCAACACAGTGTTAGGCCACTCATAGTATGATTTACAACTCGCTGTGTTGCCATAGAAAAATAGTGATACTTTTTTTTATTGCATATCCAAATATGGTAATTTCCTCTTTTTTAGCTCATTTGCATATAAAAGTAGTCTGATTTCAGCTATTTTTTATCGATTTTTCTCATTTGCATGTACCAAATATGGTCATTTCCTTGATTCAGTTTGAGTCTTTGTGCATTTTATGTTTGAATATTTCACCTAAAAGACATCGTAGATGACATCTTCACCATACAACTTTGCTTCAAATCCATCCATTATCATTTAAAATTTGTATAATCAGCGTGGTTTTTTTTGTTATTCTCGTTTAAAAAATAATAAATTCAAATCTGACTTGTTAGGATTACGTTGGTTTGGCTAGCCATTTTAGTGAATCTGACTTGTTAGGATTACGTTGGTTTGGTTAGCCATTTTAGTGAATCTGACTTGTTAGGATTACGTTGGTTTGGCTAGCCATTTTAGTGAATCTGACTTGTTAGGATTACGTTGGTTTGGCTAGCCATTTTAGTGAATGTGACTTGTTAGGATTACGTTGGTTTGGCTAGCCATTTTAGTGAATCTGACTTGTTAGGATTACGTTGGTTTGGCTAGCCATTTTAGTGAATGTGACTTGTTAGGATTACGTTGGTTTGGCTAGCCATTTTAGTGAATCTGACTTGTTATGATTACGTTGGTTTGGCTAGCCATTTTAGTGAATGTGACATCATGCACTGCCTGCAACATCAAGAGATCACGAGGAACCACTTTACCAAATGTCGTTAATATCTGTTGGGTAGTTTAGGCGCTGTGAAGTGGACAGCTTTAGAGCTCAGTGTATGTGTGAGCTTACATTGCATGTATGCAGCCGCTCGCATGGCATCTACACACACACACACACACACATTTCTCTACAATTTCAGCAATAAGCGTCAACATTAGTCTACAGATCTTTGATTAAAATTGCTCTGTTTGATATTTGGGCGGCACTGTGCTAGCGGCGACGCGCTCTCCAAGTGGGAGCAGCCCGAATTAATGTTCACAGGGACGAATCTCTGTGAGTAAAAAAAATACCTAATACCAAAATACTTTGACAATACACGAAAAGTTAAAATTAGAAGGAATTAAAGTCCTGTTCTAAACAGGTTTTGTGAAAACCAAACATAATAGTGGCCATTCAGACACCAAATATTTCATTATTGTTTTATCTTTCACTAATGTTATAACTATCATCAGCCAAGTGCAATTCTTTGTTCAGGAATCTTTTAGACCTGCGTAAAACTTGACCATCAGTACAAACGCTGAGAGAATGGAACTCACTCCCTACAGCCATGACAGACACCATCAGTCTAGAAGTTTTCAGGGCCGGCCTCGGTGGCATCACCACCAGCCACCGGGCCTCTTTCTGCTAAAAATCTACTGCACTGTTTTAAAATCCGGTTTTAATGGCGCCTGCCTAATGTGACCAGTTGGACTTGAAACTCCCGCGATAGGGCCCTGTCCAGTAATTGAAAGAAGAAGAAATGTATACATGGCCGTTATGTTTGAGGCACGCATCAAATACAAACTGTCAATACTTTGCCACAAATTCTTCTCAGGATCTTCCCCAGCTTACATTTCAAACCTTCTATCTGTTTACTCTCCCGCTCGATCTCTTCGTTCTTCAACTGACCACTTCACCCTCTGCATTCCAAAAGTCCGAACAAAGTCCTTTGGAGAAAGAGCTTTCTCCTTCTCTGCTCCAACTCGGTGGAATTCTCATCCTAAACCTGTCCGCGAAATCCCATCAGAGTCTTCTTTCAAAAAAGCATTGGTTGTATTTTCCCAACTAAAAGTCTATGCCACGCCCTTCTGACTTGTCTCTCTCGGTCCCTGTCTCTCTCTCTCTCTCTCTCTCTCTCTCTCTCTCTCTCTCTCTCTCTCTCTCTCTCTCTCTCTCTCTCTCTCTCTCTCTCTCTCTCTCTCTCTCTCTCTCTCTCTCATTGTGTGTGTGTGTGTGTGTACACGCATGTGTAATAGGGAACATGTCTATGTATATGTATGAGTCAATCATGTTTCAAATGACATGGACATGCATGCATAATACTCACACATACAAAAATCGAGTGAGTGCGCGGGACACACCTCACACATCGCGCACGCGCGACACACAGCTGCACACATACGCGCACGCGTATACGCACACACGCACACACACACACACACACGCACACACACACACACTCACAATCACTCTCTCTCTCTCTCTCTCTCTCTCTCTCTCTCTCTCTCTCACACACACACACACACACACACACACAAATACACAGTACACACACGCACACATGCATGCATGCACACACATACACTGAGATAGTAACAAGCTTGTTTACTAGAATGTATCAGTAGACCTATTTATATCATGAACAATCAGAAATGAAGTTCTAGGCATAATGAATCTTTTACGGAAACACTCGATTGTGTGTGTGTGTGTGTGTGTGTGTCAAGTCAAGTCAAGTCAAGTCAAAATCATCTTTATTGAGGGTTAAAGAATAAGCTAACAAAGCTTTTTTTCATCCTGCCCTGTGTGTGTGTGTGTGTGTGTGTGTGTGTGTGTGTGTGTGTGTTTATATGTTGGTGTGTGTGCGTGTGTGTAGCCTCGTTGTGGTGTGTGTGTCTGTTGTGGTGTGTGTGTGTGTGTTAGATAGTCGGATATGTGTGTTAGATAGTCAGGGCAGATAGGTAAAGTATGCTGTGCGTATGCGTGCGTGCATGTTGTGCGCGCGCGTGTATCTGTGTGTTTGTGCTCCCGTGCGCGTGTGCGCACACACACGCTGAAGAAGTGTTTGTGTGGTTTTGTTTTCTCCTTGCTACGCAGCACGACGCTGATTGCCTTGATCAGCTATAAACATGGGTGCACCCCTAACAGTTATATGCCTACTTCCATGCCAATGCGTTCATAATTACACACACGATTACAATTACTGGTCGTAATGGATTCTGGCATCACGGACCCTGGTTCCACCATGGAAGGGAACTTCACAGAGTTTTCTATTACAGAAGATTGGCTGACTAATTCCAGTAAAGCGACGACAGTCAGATTCCCTTGGAGGCATACGGATCCCTTTTTCAGCGCTCGTATGACCGAGCTTCTTCAACGTATGTCCACCTGCTATATCCGACAGCCGGTTGCTTGTATCGGGATCATTGGCAACCTCCTTTCTGGCTTCGTTTTCTTGAAGGTGGACCAACAGATCGCGACAGGGTGTCATAGATAGAATGCGAATATAAAGTTGAAAGAGAGGTTGACTTTATATCTCATAACAAATAATTATAGCATTTCAAGAATATGTTGAACACATTTTCTATATTTGATGTACAATGTTCGATATTGAAGTACAATTTTACCCCAAAAATAATAGGTAATTGTAATATATAAAATATAATGTTTAATAAAAAAAAAAAAAAAAAAAACAAAAAAATAACTGCAACAATATAAAAGTTGTTGTTTTTAAACAAGAAATGCACAATCATAAGTTTTCGAGCAATGGTTGTTGTCGTTCCCTGGTTTAAAAACTCAAAGGGATCATCCAGACAGCCGAAGAATTGAACATTATGGTACAAATGCCCCAACTAGGGATGAGAACATTACGTGTGTGACCTGTTTTTTTTAAATTATTACCCTGCCACGTGGGCGGCCACACTCCGACTCCGTGCAAACCCTTTCTTAGTAGGTGTAGACCCTAATGAAACGTTTTAGCCTTATTAGGTGGAAATCAAATATATAAACAAAAATGTCTTCCTGTGTGTGTGTGTGTGTGTGTGTGTGTGTGTGTGTGTGTGTGTGCGCGTGCGTGCGTGTGTGTGTGTGTGTGTGTGCGTGTGCGTGTGTGTGTGTGTGTGTGCGTGTGTGCGTATGTGCGCGTGTGTATGATGTGTGCACGTGTGTTTGCGTGTGTGCATACCCGTGTGTTTGTGTTTCAGCAAGGCCTTTCAGACAGAATCAGCTTGCTTCTATTTTGGCTGGCCGTGGCAGACTGGACCCACTTGATTGTCCATCTGCTGTACGTCCCAATTTGCTACATGTCCGATCCCATTATCTTGAACAACTGGGACGGGCTCATCAACACCAAGATTGCCTACGTGCTCAACTGCAGCGGGCTGGTCTCTGGGTCCCTCCTTATAGTGCTGAACGTGGACCGGTGTCTCGCCGTGCTCGTGCCTTTCAAGGCGGGAACGCTGGTAACCTACAGGTATTAGCCGTTTTAGGTGGGGTTGTTACTTCCCTTGGTTTGGTGGCTCACTGATACAGTCCCTTTGTTTGCTATAACTTCCGGTGGCGAGTTGGGCAGCTACCGTAGATAGTAGATCGACTTTCCTTTTTCTGTTTGCGTCGCAGACGCCACTTCTGACGATAAATCGCGATGATGATACGAACATGAATGTTTTGCTGTCCCTATACGTGATTACGCGAGTTTTACTACTCCTTATTTGCTTCAATAACATTTACTTTGTCACCATCTTTACCCTGCGCTTTTTGTTTTGTTTCTTTTCATGGTAGGCCTATGACGATAATGTGTTTACTGTTTACCACATCTGTGTAAATAATTACGGTGTGGCGAGAGCGCCGTATGCTTTGGTTTGTTCGATAATTCCTTTGATGGTTTTACAACAAATAAAATAATCTGAGTTTGAATTTTGATATGGTTGAGGGGAAAGGGGGCATGCAAGCAAACGGGGGATTCTACTAGAGGGTGGGTGGGTCGTGGATGAAGGATTTTCACTATGATTTGGGAATGGGTAGAACTAGAAGGGTGGGAGTAAAGTGGGGCGGATGGGGGAAGGGGCTCGCACAGTGACACACACACACGCACACATGTACAGAGAGATATATATATATAGTTTTACATCAGTTTAAAGAGGCAATCCTATGGCATAGCAGGCACCTTTCTAGAATGGGTTAACCAGTGACATAATTATAAGCCTTTTACTACTTGCCTTATATGCAAATTCCTTGATGTTGACTAACTCTACTTTTAAGTTGCGATGGAGGAAGCCAAGGGTCTTACTGACTTTGCTGCGCACATTTGAGATGTGGGTGTCCCATCTAAGGTCTTGTGATATTGTAAAGCCCAGACATTTATTTTCATCTCTATCCAATCCAGGTCCTGGCCATATAGTTGGTAGTTCTTTATCAGGGGATTTTTCTTCCTGATCACATGGAGGCTCTTGCATTTGTCGGGATGGAAGGACATCCATTTGTTTTCCCATAATGCTAATTCATTTAGGTCTGGTTGGAGATCATTGAGGTCTCTGGGAGGGTCCACAGCTCGGTGACAGAGTCGTCCACAAAGAGAAAGGAAGTTGGAAGATAGTTGCCTCGAAAGACCATTGATGCCAACAGGAAAAGGGTCGGCCCAAGCACAGATCATTGGGGGACTCCTGATTCTACAGGGATAGCTTCGGATGCAGCTCAATCAACAACTATTTTTTCCTGCCTGCCTGCAAGGAAGCTCTCAATTAATCTATTGACTGAACTTCTGATCCCATAGTGGCGAAATTATTCATAAGGAGATAGTGATAAATCTTATCAAAGGCCTTTTTAAAATCCACGACTAGGACGTTGGTCCTTCCAGATAAAAATTTAAAAATAAGCGACAAAAATGTGCTTGATAGTGGTGGTGAGAAATACTGGGTCACCAACTCACTCACACACACACACCACAACTCGCATATACACACAACACAACTCACACACACACGCACGCGCACACGCACACACAGAGGCGCGTGAAGGTCGAGAGGGTATACAGTCGTATATTGTAAAGACAAACAATTTATCATGTGTGTGTGTGTGTGTGTCACTGACTGAGTCAGTTGTGTCTGACTATAACCTTTTCATAGCAGATAAAGCGACTGCTATTCTACTTTTACAGGGCTGGACTGAAATTTGTTTTCATTGGTGGTAGGTGATAGAAGCTGTGAAGCAGTGACCGACACCTAGGCATCTATATATAAAAAAAAAGACAAACAATGTATCGTGTGTGTGTCACAGTGTGTGCGTGTGTGCGTGTGTGTGTGTGTGTGTGTGTGTGTGTGTGTGTGTGTGTGTCACTGACTGAGTCAGCTGACTATGACTTTCACATAGCAGATAAAGCTACTGCTATTCTACTTAGAACTACAGGGCTGGACTGAAATTTGTTTTCAGTGGTGGTAGGTGATAGAAGCTGTAAAACAGTGACAGACACCTAGGCATCCATTGTTTCAGAAGGCGTAAAATCTCTATTTTTCTCTCTCTCTAGGCATCCATAAAATAAGTTTTAAAAAAAGGACCTAGAATACTACCTTGAGGAACACTACTGCTAACATGTGCAGCCTACAGACTGATTTCACATCTTTACTATTACAATACTGAGTTCTGTTACATGAAAAGTCTTCTATCCATATTAAGTAAATTGTTGTGGATTCCATAACCATGTAATTTAATTGTATGTTGTAGGCCTACTTACAACAGTTGTGTTGTAATGGAAAGAGTGACTTGTTTTGGGCTTAAAAGCTGATTAAGTTCTTTTAAAACATTATTTATTATTTATTTTGTTATTATTTGTTTTTAAATAAATAGATCTAGCGCAGGCCAAACAATGTCTTAGCGTGTACTATTTCACTTCTGAGTACTGGGTGCACTATCCCAGGTTGTTGGGGTGATGGCTTATGCACAGTTTCTTATTTCAAGCACTGGGAGAGGGGTGGAAGTAAAGTACATTTTCTTACTACACATTTCATAATTTGCACACCATTTCAACGCCCCAGGAGAAATATCAGTATGCAGTACACTTTCTTGTTACAAACTTGCTGTTTGTATACCCTTTGAAAATCCAAAATAACCCTCTTTTTTAAAAAAAAGCGTGAATAGCAAATTTCTCCTTTACATCCTGCAGTCCTAAAGATTACAGGCACATGGGATGGAACATGACAATCAGTGAACAATTTACATCATTGGTAGTGCAACATACTGGGAATGAGATTGAATCATACAAATTATTTTTAAATTTTGTCTGAAATTGAGAGGATTTGTGGGGATACCCGGATAGTGTTGGTTAAAATAATGTGAATACGTCTTACTTTGTTGTGTCAGTGTATTTGTATTTAATGCTGTTATAAAGCAAAGTACACCTGTGCATGCGCATTAATTTTGAATAAAATCATACCAGCCCCGAAAGTCTCAAAACCTTTTCGTACGATCGAACCTCCCCCCTTCCTCACTACTAGGCAAACGTGTTTTGAATAGGCAAACGTGTATGTAATTTTTTTGGGCGTGGTTTCATGATCACAATAGCAGGCAAATGTATTTCACTTTTACCAAAACCGTTTTGAAAAAAAAAATGTAACGAAGCCTACCTAACTGCCCCCTTCCCTCCCCTTTTTGTGGGGAAGATTTACTAACTATCCTGGGATAAACACTGATTTTAAGCACTGAGAGAAAGAGCATCATCACCCTAAGCTAAGTGACCCAGCCAGTCAGGATCCTTTCAGCGGGCACCCAACGTGATGCTGAATGGAGCAGCTACCTTCACTCTAAGCTAAGTGATCCAGCCAGTCAGGTCCCGATCAGCGGCCACCCAACATTATGAAACATAATAGAAAAGGAACCGCCTAAGCTAATGACAAAAGTTATGTTCTGTGGCTTTTTCGTGCAATACAGTATGAGTTTGCTCAGTTGCAGGGTTTGTGATCGAATAAATAATAACAACTGAGCCAAACAAATAAGATCGTGATCTGTTATGAGAAACACAGAGTGTTGTGTAAAAGTAGAGCTGATTAATTAAAAAAAATCAGTGACAAAATTGTGTGTCAGAGATTCAATGCGAGATCTGCAAGCTGCACGCACATCTTTGGTTGTTCTTTGCCCATTACTTGTCGTCAGGCAAACATTCAGCCCCATCGGCTCGGAAGTGAGTATATCACTTTTCGCGACTCCGCGCGCTAGAGATAAACAAGCGCATTCACTCTTGCAAACCGGCTTCGATAAAACGGCTAATAGGGGAAGGTGGGACAGGTTGGGACAGAGTACCTTTTATTTGCCGTTAACCCTTTCACCGCCAGCCAAAATATTCCATTAAGTTTACCTGGGTAGAGAACAAAATCCAACTGCAGTATTGGGGATTCTTCTGTGAAATATATAAAATAAGGTCTATCCTTACTTTCCGAAACTAAGACAATAGGGTATGTGGATAATAGACCCCAGTTTGATAGCTTTCAGTGACATAGGTGTTAAATCACTGTGGTGCTAAAATGCGACATTGGCGGTGAAAGGGTTAAACCATCAAAGGAATTATGGAACATTCCAAATCATACGGCGCTCTCGCCACACTGGAATTATTGACACAGATGTGGTAAACAGTAAACACATACCACGAAAAGAAACAAAACAAAAAGCGCAGGGTAAAGATGGTGAGAATGTAAATGTTACTGTTGTTGTAGCAAATAAGGAGTTGTAAAACTCGCGTAATCATGTACAGCCGACAGCAATACATTCATGTTCGTATCAACGTATCCAGACAGAAACAGAAACGTCGATCTACTACAGTGTCTGCCCCATACCCACCAGGGGAACAAGGGGACTGTATCAGTGAGCCACCCAAACCAAGGGAAGTAACAACCCCACCTAAAACGGCCAATAGAAAGGTACTCTAGGTTGGGACAGGTACAACCCATCCGTGATGGCAGATAGGGGAAGGTGGGGCAGGTTGGGACAGGTACAACCCATCCATGAGGGGAAGGTGGGGCAGGTTGGGACAGGTACAACCCATCCATGATGGCAGGTAGGGGAAGGTGGGGCAGGTTGGGACATGTACAACCCATCCGTGATGGCAGATAGGGGCAGGTTGGGACAGGTACAACCCATCCATGAGGGGAAGGTGGGGCAGGTTGGGACAGGTACAACCCATCCATGATGGCAGGTAGGGGAAGGTGGGGCAGGTTGGGACATGTACAACCCATCCGTGATGGCAGGTAGGGGAAGGTGGGGCAGGTTGGGACAGGTACAACCCATCCATGATGGCAAATAGGGGAAGGTGGGGCAGGTTGGGACAGGTACAACCCATCCATGATGGCAGATAGGGGAAGGTGGGGCAGGTTGGGACAGGTACAACCCATCCATGATGGCAGATACAGTTTCCAAATTTGGCAAACAGGTAGACTAGCTTAAGATCTCGTGGAATGCTAAGTATCGTTGACCTCAGTGACCTTGACCTTTGACCTTGGGTTTTCGTCTGTCGTAACATCACATGAACTGCCACTCAGAATCGCTTAAAATGTTGTATGGTGGTACACCGCATCAAGCAATGAAGTTGTACCCTTTGACTTTGACCTTTGACCTTGACCTTTGGAGTGTGTTTGAAAGTGAACAATCTGGCATTTAGATCTATCTCCCAAAACTTAAAGCGAGTACACATACTAACGAATTTCTTTGTGTCCAGTGCCCTTTTTTTATATTACAGAATACACAAATTGAAGTGGGTTTTTGGTTATAGCTTTTAAGCTAAAGCATACATTCTGGCATTAGATCTAGATCCAAAAACACAAAGCGAGTGAGCCTCGAAGGCTTTGCCTCTTGTTATTTTGGGTTTTGTTTGTTTGTTTTTATTCTTCCTCTAACACGATGATATTTTGAGGATTAAGTCGAGTTAATGTTGATGTCGAATATACGTCCATTTAACGTCCTCCGACCTGGAGCAGGTAGGCCCACACGTGGGACATTTCTAACTACAAAGATAGGGGGACAATCCTGGAGGTACTGTAGTAGTTCTTTTAAAAAAAATTTTAATCAAGAATGATGTTAAAACTCATTGTCCAATTTTGATGGCGAAAGGAATAAAACTGTGTTTGCAAAGACCCAAAGACCCAAAGACCCAAAGATGCTGTCATTAATTATTTATGTGTGCTTGAGCTCGAAAAGAAAAGAAACATTGGCCCTACACATCCCACCTTTCCCTACAGTCAGAGACTGTTTAGCTTTCTGCTACAGTTGACATGGATATAACGCAAGAACAGACTAACATCTGCGAGATCGTGTCCTGAACAGGCTCCACTGAACTCCACCGAAGTGACTCAGCAGCAGTGCAGTGTCTCCTCGGTTGGTTGCCTTCTGACGGCCTAACATACATTCGCTCCTCTTGGACTGCTGGTCTCGGATTCTGCGACTTGAACAAGCCGGAGTGTAGCTGCGAATTGGGATTCGGAACGAGCGGCGTGGGAGCAACGCCACTGTACGGCCCAGAAGATGGGACAGCAAAAAAAAAAAAAAAAAAAAAAAAAAAAATCTGCGAGATCTGGGCCTATAATCATGAATGCGCGTTAAGCAGTTAACACGGGTAATATTTCAATTCGAACATTGCAAATCGTTTTGCAGGAGCAAAAATGCAGATCCACACCCCCTCCTCCATTTCTCGGTTCTTTCAGGGTTTTTGTTTTTCCAGCCTTGCCTTTCTTACTGCAGATGGAGCACTTAACATCTGTCGTTTGCTATATGTAGCGTTCATTTTCATCCATGTACACAATTAAAAAAATATGCATTCACTAATAGTAGAAGATAAAGGCGAGACGGAAAGAACCAAGACTACATGACCAGAGTGTGTGTGTGCTGATCTGATTGATTGACTGATTGATTGGTTGATTGATTGACTGATTGATTGGTTGATTGATTGACTGATTGATTGGTTGATTGATTGATTTATTTTTCGTTGAAGAAAGAATTCACTGAAATGTGTTTATCCTTCTGTGTTTTATGGGGATGATAAAGATAATTGATTGACTGACTGATTGATTGATTGATTGATCCGCGATTGGTTGATTAATTGATTGATTGGTTGATTGATTGATTTTTTATTGAAGGAAGAATCACTGGAATGTGTTTATCCTTGTGTTTTATGGGGATGACAAAGATAATTGATTGATTGATTGATTGTTAGATCGATTGATTGATTGGTTGATTGATTTATTGATTTTTCGTTAAAGAAAGAATTAACTGGAATGTGTTTATCCTTGTGTATTTTATGGTGGATGATAAAGATAATTGATTGACTGACTGATTGATTCATTCATTCATTGATTGATTGATTGATCCGCGATTGATTGATTAATTGATTGATTGGTTGGTTGATTGATGATTTTTTTGTTGAAGGAAGAATTCACTGGAATGTGTTTATCCTTGTGTGTTTTATGGGGATGATAAAGATAATTGATTGACTGATTGATTGATCGATCCGCCTTTTCAGATTGATGTCTGTGGCCATATCTATGTGTTACCTGTTTTCCATTTCTGTTTACTTCGTTCCCTTGTTTTGCTTCACTTTGGAATGGCGGAAGGACCCAGCAACAGATCGCAGCATCGCCCACAGGGTGGTAACGTCATGGATGAACGCGGATTGCAGCGTCCGACTCCAAACCAGCTTCATCGTTAATTTGATCGTGATGCCGGTGTTCTTTGTCATCGGTGTCGTTTGTTGCACCACCACTATCATTCAGCTACGCAAAGCTTCTCGTCAAAGATTGAAAATGACCGGGAGTGGTAATAATAATAAGGACAAAGACAACGCTGATTATACTACCAGCGCGGACACTAAAATCACGAAAATGTTGCTGTTTCTATGCATCCTTTACGTCGCTACCGTCCTTCTGACGATTTCTCGTTCCCTGTTGCATTTACTGTTTCCGGAATTTGATTTGTACAAGAAACATCACAACAGCTTGAAAGTGCTGGGCAGTTATCTACCCGTTTTTCTGTCTCAATTCGGCTGCCAACTTTTTTGCTTATGTTGTGCTGAGCAGCAAATTCAGAACCACTCTGAAAGAGATGTTCAGAAGTTTGTCACCATCCAAGTTCAACCTAAGCGGCGTACTAGCCTTCAATAAGCCGACCTGCATAGCAATGCGAAAGGGGTTTTAATTTGACAATTGCCTATACTTGTCACACTAGCAAGCCTTCGTCATTCTAACACGGACAAGGAAACAAAGAGAAGGTGAGATTAGCGTCCAATCAATCCGAGACCCTTATGGACGGTGTTCCTGAAGACGGTGAGGTCTTCCCGGGATGGAGACGATGCAATGGCGATGAGGGAAGGTCGTGGAGGAAGGCGGATCGTGGCAGGTGACTGCTCTGTTGTAGGGTTCGTACAGATGGTGTTGTCTTTGGATATATATTTTTTTTATGTCCCATATGTGCCTACCCAGGCCGGGAGGACGTAAAGCCTTATTCTTGTCGTTGGATAAAGGTTCCTTTGATTGTCGTCGTGATGGGCCCCAGCTGGCCAGGCCTCCTCCTAGACGGTCGCGGCATTCTTGCTAGCTCGTCTTAAAGGTTTAAAAGCAAGGAAACATTAGAATCGGGATTTATATAGCTCTTGGTGTTTTATTTGTAGGTAAAGCAATAGCAGCCCTTTAATCTGTAGTCATCATATTATTAAACGCCAACTGTCCGTGTGTCCGTGTGTGCGTGTGTGTGTGTGTGTGAACACAGAACGGGCCTTATAACTCCGCCGTTTTTCGACCGAATCGCTTTAAATTTGCTATCAGCCCTAACGTGGTGATGGCAACGGCAACCAAGGCGGCCGTGTCATTTGCGCGGTTTGGCAAATGCACGATACGCGTATCTACCGGCCTTTCGGCGCCCGTATCTCCGGTATTTCTGGATGGATTGCCTTCAAATTTGGAAGGTAGATGACCGGGGACAGTGACTATCTGTGTGCCAAACTGGAAGTGAATCGATTTATAAACGCGCACGATATGCGCCGCTTCACCTTTTCAAAAACTGCGGCAAAATGACACCAGACAATGATTCGAAATTTCGAACGTGCATGACCAGAGATAGTGACTATCTTGGTGCAAAATTTCAACAGCATCCATTCATAAACGCGCGCGATATGAGCCAATTTACATTTGCGCCGACCCAAAACGGACGTTAAGTTCAATCAACACTTTACCCACTAACAACTCGCTGCTGCTCGCGAGGTGGGGAGTAGAACGGGATGAGAGAAAAAAAATAGAAGGAGGGAGAAAGACAAAAGTAATAATATAATATTTCGCGGACCCGGCGAAACCGGTACTCAGCATTACCGGTACTTGGCGTTACCGGTACTGGGCATTACCGGTACTCGGCATTACCGGTACTAGGCGTTGCGCTAGTCAATATAATTCGGCAAATGTCAGGTCTAAGACCATGCTCCTTCTCGCATAAGCTCCAAGCCCCTTTAGTCAATCGTCCCTGGCTGTTCTATTAACCAGTGGCCCCCCCCCCCTGCTAAGCATGAAGTCAGAATAAACGAGCTCCTATACGAGAAATTACTCTTTCTTCATTCTTTAAGGGAGATAATTAATTGACGGAAAGAGATGGAAGCTTTTACATTTTTTAAAATTGATTTCGTCTTCTTCTTCTGCGTTCCCAGGCCATATGGCCATAATGGGTAAGGTACGTATGACTGTCCGTTTTTCAGTTTTCACTGGTCTCCCCGCTGCGTACAGCCGACACATTCCGATTTCGGAGGAGCTCAAAGGAGAAAAATTATTTGAAAGATTTTTTTTAAAGGCAGGAGAATGGGCCAATAAGTCAGAAATATAGTAGATGATAGAAAACAAAGGAAAAGGCAGAGTCAAAGAGAGTGCGCAGATTAGAGGAACTTACAAGCACATAACTTCCAGAAGGTGGGGGAACTATTTTTACGAAAGGCCCCCCGGTATCGCTACGGGGAGAGACTCGTGGAGGAGGCGGGGTCGTCCAGCTCCCCGTATGGAGGTATGAGGCATCCACCCACTGCCCCCATTTATTTTTTTTATCGACGAAGTACTTGACACTATAAGGGTACGTATGAGAGCAAGTGCAGTGTAGCTACCCCTTAGCAAGATGTTGGCTCTGATCATTTCAACCTCGAGTTGTCATTCTTTCTGTTTCAAAACCCAACCCCTAACATAATACTAAACCTATCCCTCACCCGAGCAAAGCAAGATGTTGGCTCTGATCATTTCAACCTCGAGTTGTCATTCTTTCTGTTTCAAAACCCAACCCCTAACATAATACTAAACCTATCCCTCACCCGAGCAAAGCAAGATGTTGGCTCTGATCATTTCAACCTCGAGTTGTCATTCTTTCTGTTTCAAAACCCAACCCCTAACATAATACTAAACCTATCCCTCACCCGAGCAAAGCAAGATGTTGGCTCTGATCATTTCAACCTCGAGTTGTCATTCTTTCTGTTTCAAAACCCAACCCCTAACATAATACTAAACCTATCCCTCACCCGAGCAAAGCAAGATGTTGGCTCTGATCATTTCAACCTCGAGTTGTCATTCTTTCTGTTTCAAAACCCAACCCCTAACATAATACTAAACCTATCCCTCACCCGAGCAAAGCAAGATGTTGGCTCTGATCATTTCAACCTCGAGTTGTCATTCTTTCTGTTTCAAAACCCAACCCCTAACATAATACTAAACCTATCCCTCACCCGAGCAAAGCAAGATGTTGGCTCTGATCATTTCAACCTCGAGTTGTCATTCTTTCTGTTTCAAAACCCAACCCCTAACATAATACTAAACCTATCCCTCACCCGAGCAAAGCAAGATGTTGGCTCTGATCATTTCAACCTCGAGTTGTCATTCTTTCAGTTTCAAAACCCAACCCCTAACATAATACTAAACCTATCCCTCACCCGAGCAAAGCAAGATGTTGGCTCTGATCATTTCAACCTCGAGTTGTCATTCTTTCTGTTTCAAAACCCAACCCCTAACATAATACTAAGCCTATCCCTCACCCGAGTAAAGCAAAATGTTGTTTGTTAGAGGAACATTTCGATGAGAAAATTTGTTTGAAATGAGCGAAACTGCAGTCCCGTTTCGCGCTTGTGAACGAGTCGGTTCCAAGCCTGGTATAGTAGCTCCGCCCTTTCCATAAGCCGACCTGCGTAGGAATGCGAAAGGGGTTCCTACTTGACAATGGCCTATGGTTCGTGTAGATTATAAAGCAGGGCCTGTATCCACGTCGAGATAGTAGGGGAGAGTGGGGTAAAACGCACACGGTGGTCTCAGGATAGGCCTTATTAGTTGAATTGCTTATTTCGTGCACAGAAAGCCTCTGAACAAATTGTACAATATGCACAAATAGTTATTCTATATATCCTCAAATTTGTAGGCGAAAAAAAAGGATTTTGAGAGAAAACCCTTGTTTTGTGCGAACATATTGCACATGGGCGTTTTATCCCGTAGGCGAAAATACACCCCAGATAGGGAAAAAAAAGCCCATGCGCGTTTTACTCCACCATCGTCTAAGTTAAAAAAGGCACCGTCTCCCAACACGCCACGCTACCATCGACGCCATTTTGTTTCGACTGCAGCCATGTAGGCCTACGCGTGTTGCTGTTTTGACACAGTGTGTATTCTTTGTTTGTTTGTTTGTTTGTTTGTTGCGCTAGAGTCTATTATCATTTTGATTTGCTAAAGTGTCCTCCCAATGTTTCTACCAGTTAACATTTATATCCATTAAGCATATTAGATCTTGCCAAAGTTGAAAGTAAACTAAGTTATAGTCTGCTTCAGTTCAAGATATTTATAATAAAAAAACAGGATCGAATTTGCAATATACACTTATAAATGCCCAGATCTCGATTACATACAAAAAACAAACGCGCACTAACTCAAAAAGGAACGCACACTCACAAAACTAAGAAGAAGAAAAATTGGCCTTGCGCAGTATCAAACTCGTAGCTGCGACATTACGAGACACACATTCTACCTCTGTGCTAAGGAATCATTCAATGATGTGGAAACAATTTGTATTTTTAAATGTGACCAAGTGACTTAAGTAGTCTACGCGTCACTAATTATGCAGAACAGACTGTTCAATCGCGCTATTTTTAGACATCGATTGCCACTGTTGCCATGTCGAAAGACTACTTGCAATTAGCTAGTTTTGACATCGTGTCAGCAGATGACATAATTGTGTTGTCTCCTTTTTAGTCATGGGATCGAACAGGTCACGCGCCTTGGTTCAAAACGGACTGACCTATATAATTCAAATTTGACCGCGGCTGGTCGCGTCAGTTGACAAAAAGCAGAGTAGCCACTCACTGTGCGTGATGTGCCTAACTGAGCTGATGCCTACAATGTTTGAGCCCTGATCCCTGCTCCTAGCTGTAAGTAATTTTAAGCCAGTGTTTATTGTTTAGTTTGTTTTACTTTACAAATTGTTGTTTTACATGTTGTTTAGCTTAATCAGTGATCTATCTTTCAATTCTTTGTCACTGTAAAACTTTCCACGGAACTGAAAGTTGTCTGCTATTCCCGTCACCGAACCATTGTGACCAGTTCATTCATAAACATGTTCATGTTGTCTAGAGACTGAAAATTAGAACATTCCGATTGTTCTGTTCCATCCTCACATCCATTCGTGTGTGACGTCAATTTATTTTGTAAACAATGTAAGAGCCTTTGTCCTACATTCATATATATATATAGTGTGTGTGTGTGCTAAGCCTACTGTAGTAGCCACATTCACCACACACACAGGCCTGTTTTCTATTGTGCCATTGCTTCACACAATGTGAACAGCCATTGTGTCATAGCTATGTATTGTATGATTAGCTGTTGTGTTAATACTGATACTATAGTATTAATAAGGCATTCCCTTTGACTGAGTTTCTTGCTACTTCAATGATAAACTCTCAATAGGCCTACATTTGCCTTTAGTCAGTTTTCCACTAAAAACTGATCTCATTCAGCTTACTTTGATGTGTAGTCTATTTTTTAGTAACATAGCATCTGATGATATGAGTGCTACAATTGAGTTTCTTGCTACTTCAATGATAAACTCTCAATAGGCCTACATTTGCCTTTAGTCAGTTTTCCACTAAAAACTGATCTCATTCAGCTTACTTTGATGTGTAGTCTATTTTTAGTAACATAGCATCTGATGATGTCAGCGTTACAATACTTGGTTTGGGTTAACTCACATGAACTCAAATGTTTGTGTATGAGTTAAGCAAGCATAGGGTCAGGTAAAACCGACCTATGTTATGTTTCCAAACCCCAGCTAGGCTTGTGTCAATGTCAGTTTAATCATGCTATTTAAGTCATACAGTGAGCTCCTTCCACTGTTGTGACTGTCTATTACCTCATGTTATTTTAACATTGAGTGCTATGGCGCAAGGCCTACAATCATATTTAATCATTGTTATTTCTTGTTTATATTTATGCTTGTATATTTTGTATCGTTGCAGGATCTTATTTGCTGCACTGTCTTTCTTAGTATTTCCTAGTACCCAAATAAACAAAAGCTAAACAACTGTCTGGTTTCCGCCTATATGTTCCTGGCCGGCATGGTGTGTGTGCCCATCAACACCCTCCAATCCTTATCCTGATCCTTATCCCTCATCAACTCCTCCTTATCCCAATCCATACCCTTACCACCCCATCATATAAACACTTGACAATGAAATATTAAATCGGTTGTTAGTGGATGAAGCAGTGTGCGGACTAAGATTTTCACTTCTGTTGACCACACTATCCTCATTTCTAGACTTCACACCTCCTTTGGTCTATCTGGGGCTGTTCTTTCCTGGTTTTCTTCCTACCTGTCTGATCGCACACAGACAGTTGTTGTCAATGGTTCTTCATCTCTTCCAAAAGGTCTTCAGTTCGGTGTGCCCCAAGGTTCAGTCTTAGGCCCTATCCTTTTTGTTCTTTATACGCAACCTCTCTCCGCCATCATCAACCAGCACTCTCTTCTACATCATAGCTTTTCTGATGATAATCAGCTGTACATTTCTGCCCACCTGAGTCAGCTAGATCAAATGATTTCTTCTTCTAAGTTGTGCATTTCTGCTGTTAAAACATGGATGTTCTCTAACAAACTGCAACTAAACGCTGAAAAGACAGAGATGATTCTTGTAGCCTCTAACCACACAATTAAAACTCAGGTTCTCCCAGGTTCTGTCGACATTGATGGCACTGAGATCAAGCTATCAACATATGTCCGAAATCTAGGTGTTACTTTGGACCAAACCCTTTCTTTCAAACAGCATGTTTCCAATGTTTGCAAGTCTTGCTACCTAGAACTTCGAAGAATTAGTTCAATCCGCCGTTTCCTTTCGCAAGATGCCCTAAAGACTCTAGTCTGTGCTTGTCATGAAGCTTAAATAAACTAATTTCTCATGCGCACGTTTTTAAAACAAACAAATGAAATAAACTCCCAACTCAAAGAAATGTGCAAACTCGCGGACCAGTACAAAAATGCACATCCAAACAAATCGTTTGCCAGGTCTTTAGACACGCTGTGCAAAATTTGTTCACGGAGGAAGAGGTCCTGAATATCTTCAAACGTTTGTTTAACTTCAGACAACTGAATCCACCGATTGAAAAGGTGCTTTGAACGGATCAAATACGCAGCAAACGATTCATTTGGTTTAGGTCGGACTGAACGAAGTTTCTTGCGAAACCCGTTTTCTGTGCACTGAAATTTGCGGAGCAGTTCAGACTTCAATTCCTCCCATTTCACTGTTTCTTCCGATGAGAGTGTGTGGTACAGAGACAGAGCACTGCCTCTGAAAAGAGAAGCCGCATACAATGGCCACTTGTCTCTGGGCCAACCACAGGAAGTGGCATGTGTTTCAAAACGAAAAAGAAAGGAGTCAATTTAATCTTTTTCTTCATCGAATGGGGGCAGTTTGGGAATGTAGGACGATTTTGGGTTGGGATGAGTCTGAGAATCTGCCTGATCTATTTCTAGGGTTCCTATCTCTAGCTTTTTCATTTTCAGCTCATGTTCCATTCTTTGTTTCTCAAGTGCCAATCTGTCCTTTTCTTTTTGTGCTTCTAGCTGCAATATGTCCCTTTCTTTTTGCGCTTCTATCTGTAATTTGTCCTTCTCTTTTTGAGCTTCTAACTTTTTCTCTTCCAATCTGTCTTTTTCTTTTTGCGCTTCTATCTGCAATTTGTCCTTCTCTTTTTGAGCTTCTAACTTTTCTACTTCTAGCTCTTTCTCTGGTTCTTTGAGCCCTGTCGTGACATTTATTGATATAATCAGTCAATTTGTCGTCTTTGATGACAAGCTTTTGGCCTTGTGCAAGGTACCGGTCAAATTCATCCATCATGAAAATAACAAGTAGACAAAGCAATACAGATCTATAAAAATACAAGTGTTTCATAACGAGTGTCATGCAAACATAAATTCTAACAGATTGTTCAGTAAAAGTGCATTATGAATGAGAAAATACCATGTGTCAAGCATACCTTACATAGTGTCTTAGCGATATCTTCTTGATAAAAATAAATAAATAAAAGATCGCTTTTCTTTTAGCAGACAAAAAAAACAGAAACAAATAGCAGCAAAAGATGGAATAGAAAGTGAACTGATGAGATATTATGGGGAGAAGATAGAGCCCAAGATAGACAGGGATATTATTTAAGAATTTTTAGATTCTCTGTTTTCCATGTAGAATAATATTTATGAGATTCAAAATTTAAGGAAGTTAGTCAGATATTGAAGATTCAATTTATAAATAAAAGGGGGGGGGGGGTGATAGAGGGGAAAGACGAGTTAAAAGTCATTCACCGGTCTAGCCGGAGACACCCGGGCCCCGCATGATGCATGCAGAGTGTGTCATGCACGACCGTTAAGTCCCCCCGGATCAGCCGGGGAAACTCTGGCCCCACATGATGCATGCAAAGGAATATATGGGACATGCATGACCGTAAGGCCGCATGTGTTGCATGCAAAGGAGTATATGGGACATGCATGACCGTAAGGCCGCACATGATGCATGCAAAGGAATATATGGGACATGCATGACCGTAAGGCCGCATGTGTTGCATGCAAAGGAGTATATGGGACATGCATAACCGTAAGGCCGCACGTGTTGCATGCAAAGGAGTATATGGGACATGCATGACCGTAAGGCCGCACATGATGCATGCAAAGGAGTATATGGGACATGCATGACCGTAATGCCCCACATGATGCATGCAAAGGAGTATATGGGACATGCATGGCCGTAAGGCCGCACATGTTGCATGCAAAGGAGTATATGGGACATGCATGACCGTAAGGCCGCACGTGTTGCATGCAGAGAAGGACCACAGACCTTTCGCAGTATATAGGCAAGACCAATCCAGCTACCGTAGCGGCCCCCGGGGTTGAACCCCGACCGGCACATCTATGGTCCCTAGTTCCCTAATTTAATGTGAGGAGGGGGGAGGGGGGGGGGGGGGGCTGAGACAGGGTGGTTTGGTGGAGGTGTTTATGTAGGGCTGTTTTGAATGCCTCCAATGACTGATTGGAGGCAACGTGCTTGGGAGACTGTTCCACTGAGGGATAGTGCGGTGAAAGAATATTAAGGTGGATTTTCTGTACCGAGTTGTATGACTGGGGATGTCATATGATGAGACTGACGGACACTATTCTTCTGCAGAGAGTTTGTAGGAAGGTGCTTAGAGTTGGTAGTGAGAAGTCATGTGTGAAATTTGTTGAAAGTAGTGAGGCGGGCTTCAGTTCGTCGGGTCTGTAGAACAGGCCATTTTAAGTCTGCTGGTTTTGTAGACAGGTGGTAGTCTCGGGCCACCCATATTGCAGCTCGGCTTGCACCTCTATGGTTTGATACCTAGTCGTTGATCGCAGGTTGAGAATCACTCAGGAACAATATGCATGTAATGTTGAGAGACGCCCCTCTTTCGAAGTATAGTCTACTTTCTACACTTTTGGCCGTGTAATGTTGACGGGCTCCATTTAAGTTCGTGTAATGTATACATTCTACAACAAAACCCATAGAAAGTATACTGACGTCAACTTTCCACAAAAATCCCATAGAATGTACACATTCTACATTTTAGGCTGTACATTCTACGTGGGTCAACATTTCATACAACACATACACCTAACAAACCAGACTGCATCACTCCCTCCCTCACGCGTACACACATGCACAAGCGTGCACGCGCGCAAGCATGATGCACACATGTACACACGCATACGCACTCACACACACACACACACACCAAAAACACACACACAGACAGACACACACACACGGGTGCGCGCGCACACACACACAACCATTTCAATACAGAGCTACAGTTTAGAAAAGAGGTGCGTTTTCAGGGAATGCGTACTAACGTGGAATGTACACATCGTCCTAACGTGGAAAATACGTTTCGTCCTAACATGGAATGTACGGTTGGGCCTAACTCGGGGAGTGGAATGTACAGGTAGGCCTAACGTGGGGAGTGGAATGTACAGGTGGGCCTAACGTGGGGAGTGGAATGTACAGGTGGGCCTAACGTGGGGAGTGGAATGTACAGGTGGGCCTAACGTGGGGAAACTCCCGTCCGTCCTAACGTGGAATGCACGCTTCGTCCTAACGTGGAATGACGCTCCGTCCTAACGAGGCTGCTGGTTCCACTACAGCTAAGCGTTGTTTAATTAAGCGTGTGGCAAAAACTGGGTCTTATGCATCTGTTTATGAATAGATTAAGCTTACTGGACGTATTTTAAATATGACTTCGTGCGTGTTCTGGTGAAAGTAGATGTGCGCACACACGCGCATGCACACAAACCCTTGACACACGGGAAGTTTGCCATGATAGCGACATAGGAACATTCCACGTTAGGCCGAACAGGAGTTTTCCACGTTAGGCCCAATGGGACATTCCACGTTAGGCCGAAGGGGAGTTTTGCCACATTAGGCCCAATGGGACATTCCACGTTAGGACGAAATGTACAAGACGCCATTTTTCTTTCCACCTTAGGCCGATTTTGCACTTTTTCCACGTTAGGACGAACTGTATTTTCCACCTTATTCCAGGGACTCCGTTTTCAAGTTGGACTTTCAGAATGCTGACGAAGAATTAGCATGTTTGAGAGACAGGAGTAGGGTACATACAGAAGGAGCTTGAAAAGAGAAAGATCTTTCGCCATAGGTTTGTGTTTTGACTGAGGGGAGCTGCAGGATACGAGTGTCAGAGGAAGAGCGGAGCAGACGAGAAGGTGAAAATGTTATTATTACTTAACTGGAAGTAATAATGTTTAATAAAGAATATCGTCATGTCCGTAAAAGCCATTGACTAAGAACACGAGTAGTAGTAGTACTACAAAATAAATAGTTTAAAAAAATAGTAAAACGAAATGATTATGTATTCATTTTGCTTTGACTCTTAACGGTCCTCACAAAGTGAAGTTAAATCCGTGCAGGTGCATGGCCTCGTTTTTGAAACAAATCCGTAAATCTTTCTATGTCCGGCACCTAACAGCGTAAAGGCATACCTTTGAGAGAGAGAGAGAGAGAGAGAGAGAGAGAGAGAGAGAGAGAGAGAGAGAGAGAGAGAGAGAGAGGGAGGGGAGAGAGAGGGATAGAGAGAGAGAGAGGGAGAGGGAGAGCGAGGGAGAGAGAGGGAGAGAGAGAGA
>CM065706.1:41848264-41858264 GCA_017654935.2 Phymorhynchus buccinoides | reverse complement strand
CATTGCTGGTAAGTTTGAGCACAAGCAACCAAAGTTAATTATTCCCATTAACTGCCTTGTGTTCGACTTGGCATAAGGCTCTGTCAGACCAATTGACATAAGCTAGAACACCAAGGCTACATCAAAATGTTGTTATGTTCTGCATAGTTATGCGGATTGTCTCTAGCCATGGCAAGCTCCTAGCATAACATCATCAGTCCAAAATCCTCCGAAGTCGGAGTGTGGCTGCCCACGTGGCGGAGTAATAAAAAACCCGGCCGCAGACGTAATGTTCTCATCCCTAGTTGGTGCATTTGTATTAGTGTTCAAGTGCTTTGGCTGTTGGTTTGATCCCTGGAGTCTTTAAGCCAGGGTACGACAGCAACAACAACAACAACATTTCCATTAACAGAAGAAAAAGAACAATTTTGTGAGTATGTATTCCAGCAGGCATGCTGAACTTGAACAGGTTTATTGTGAAAATTGGCAAACCCTTAATACTGCGCCTAGCGGCTTTATGAATTGATTCCAAAATCTTCTTTTTATCTAACCCTTTTCAGAATACGTTCACAAGGAAAAACAAACAAACAAAAAGAAAAGCGCTTAGAGCTTAAAGGTGAAGCGTTATAAAAAAGTTCTTAAATAATAAAATAAGTACGCAAAGATACCCCCCCAAAATACATACAACTATGGTTTGTTTTGATGCAACTTTTCTGTGTCCAATGTCTTCATTTGTGAACCTCAGAAACAAAACCAGTTAACGTTAACTTTGAGTAATGTTCCGTGTTCCCCCCCAAAAAAATTATATAAATTGTGCTGATTTACTTTTGCTGATATATATATATATATACTCCTCACAAAAAGTCAAGCAACAAAACTTCTCACTGCAAATCCACTTTAATCATAAATCGTAGGTAATTTTTTACTGTTGCGATTTCATCTTCAACATTTCATTAAGTGAAGCTGAGTAAATCACATAACAGATTCATCTCAATCTCAGGATACTGAGCAACAAAAGAAATGGGTGCCAAAAACAGGGGTGAAATAAAGCCAACTGCCAATTTCAAATTCAAAAATAGCAGTGCGCAAACAGTTCATAACGTCATTAATAGCGAGTGTGACCTCCGTGGGCATGAATACAGGCTTGGAAGCGGCGTGGCATTGAGGCAATGAGTCCGTCCAGCTGGATCTGTGGGATGGCTCCTCATTCCCTAACCAGGTCTGCTTCCAAGGCATCCAGTGTCTGGGGATGGGCGGGCATGCCGTGATCAGCTCACCTAAGCATGTCCCATGCCTTGTTCAATCGGGTTGAGGTCATGGGACTGGGGTGGCCAGTCAAGATGGGCGATGTTGTGGGTGTTCAACTCGTTGCTGATGACATGAGCCCTGTGACATGGCGCGTTGTCGTCCACAAAAACAAAGCTAGCACCATGCTATTTCATCAGGGGGATCACTTGAGGTATGATGATGTCATTCAAGTAGTGTATAACGTTCACGGTGCCCCTCCGGATGACCCCTACATGGGTACGTCCTCCAGTCCAAATGCCACCCAGACCATCAGATTGCCACCTCCATAACGGGCATGCTCAGCAACAGCAAAGGCCAAACATCTCCCCTCCAGGCCATCTTCACATTTGCTGACGCCCATCATTAAAATCCAAACGCATCGTTTCACATTAAAAGCTAGCCCGTGACAAACATCAATTTGATTTTGTTGTTTGACTTTTTGTGAGGAGTATAATATGAACAACAAATATATATACATGGCATGCAATCAACAATAAAAAAAAAACCCACAGAAATCAAAAATACTTGTACCACAGGGGAAAAAAGTTAATTGGACACACACAAGCTTACTCTACCCCAGCTCCCTCAAACCCCCCCGCCACCTACCCTCTATACTCGTCAAAATATACATAGACAATATATTTGAATCTATAATCAATAATCAAGATAATTAGAACACGAATACACAGGTCACAATTAAACACAGACTTCAGAAACTTTATCTTACAAGAGAGAGAGAGAGAGAGAGAGAGGAGAGAGAGAGAGAGAGAGAGAGAGAGAGAGAGAGAGAGAGAGAGAGGAGAATGAGAGAGAGAGAGAGAGAGAGAGAGAGATGGGCTGAGAGACAAATACAGACAGAAACACAGATCAAGAGAGACAGGCAGACACAGATCACACAAAGAGACAGGCAGACACAGATCACAGACAGAAGAGGGGTGGGGGGAGAGAGAGAGAGAGAGAGAGAAAGACATATAGAGCTGGGGGACAATCACTAATCAGATAAGGGGACAGGAACACAGAGAGAGAGACAATATTTCAGACACACCAGACAGGAGAGGAGAGCAGAGACTCGACAGATAAGAGGGGGGGGTGGGAGAGAGGAGAGAGAGAGAGAGAGAGAGAGAGAGAGAGAGAGAGAGAGTGAGAGAGAGAGAGAGAGAGAGAGAAACAAAAATCGATCAGAGAGATAGGGACCCATACAATATTTCAGACCAAGATGTGGAATAACTTTTTTTATATATTTGAATCTAGAATCAATAATCAAGAATAAGAACACGAATACACAGGTCACAAGTAAACACAGACTTCACACTTTATCTTACAAGAGAAGAGAGAGAGAGAGATGAGAGAGAGAGACGAGCAAGAGAGAGAGCAGAGGAGAGAGAGAGCGAGAGAGAGATGGGCTGAGAGACAAATACAGACAGAACACAGATCAAGAGAGACAGGCAGACACAGATCACACAAAGAGACAGGAGAGAGAGAGCATAGAGGGGGGGGGGGTGACGAGAGAGAGAGAGAGAGAGAGAGAGAGAGAGAGAGAGAGAGAGAGAGAGAGAGATCGACGAGAGAAAAACAAAAATCGATCAGAGAGATAGGGACCCATACAATATTTCAGACCAACGCCATGTGGAATAACTTTTTTTTTAAATTGTCAGACTGGTGACACCACTGCCACATCCGATTTTTAACCTCTTCCCTGCCCTGTCCTGTATCTTCTAGGGAATGTGTGATGTCATAGCCCTGGGATTATGCTTTTTTTGTTTAGACAAGCCAGGAAAGATATATGTCTAGGCGGTTTTCACAGATGAGTCTAGCTGGTGTCTTAAATCTTATAAGAAAATGAATAATGTTCTACTTTCCTCTGACAGTGAAGGGATTAAACGTCGGACTATCAATTTAATTTAATTTAATTTAATTTGATGTTGTTTATAGCCCCGTCGACTGCTACAGGGTCACAACTACAACCGAGGTCACCGGGGGTGACTTTATTGATACATTAATTCTGTCCAATGTAAGGGAAGTCTTAGTTAGCCTCGGTGCACTACTTCACTGACTTCTCCATAGCACTCGATAACCCTTCCCGATTATAGCTTTCACAACTTCATTACGCATATTGTCATGGAATATCCGGGGATTTCTAGGGACAGAAGATGGTCTAAGAATTAACAAATTATTTGAGAAAAATGTGATAGACTTTATGTCTAGGTATGATATAATCTTCTTACAAGAAACCCATCTAGATGAAGAGATGGCTTGCAATTTGTTTTTGCCTGGATTTGCCCCAGGAGTCCACTATTGCAGACAGAAAAGAGTGAAAGTATCAAAGGCATCTGGGGGTATTTCTATTTATATAAAGCAACAATATAGACACTATGTCAAATTTTTACCAATGAATAACAGTGACATTTCGTGGATACATGTTAAAGCACCATTTAAGGTCAGAAACGTTGACAATAGAGACACATTTATAGGTTGTGTGTACATACCGCAGGCAAACTCTTCCTTTGGCAAAGACTTCACTACACAGATCTGGGACCTGCTAGAAAGGAAGATTGAAGAACTCACGCCCAAGGGCGACATCATACTGTGTGGTGATTTTAATGCCAGGTCTTCAAATCAAGCTGACTTTATTACCATGGACACTGAAAAAAACTTTTATGACCTACCAGAGGACTATAGAATGGACAAGTTCACGAGAAGACGCTCCATGGATAGCATGACAAATAAGAGTGGACGTCGTCTACTCAATTTGTGTGTAGACAACCAAATGTGCATACTAAATGGGAGAGTATTAGGGGATTTAGAAGGATCATACACATGCTGTAGTCCGCAGGGTAGCAGTGTGGTAGACTATTTTATCTGCTCACACAGTATTCTAAGACGTATGTTAAAAATGAAAGTGAGTAATCTTACTCAATCCTCCGACCATTGCCCATTAGAATTGCTAGTACGGTTACCCATTCAAAATAAAAGTAATCCGTTTAGACTAAATTATGATAGCGGAACACTACTAAACCTTCACAAAAATCCAGGCGATGATGATGTAATATTTAATTGGGATGAAAACTCTGCCGAACAGCTATTAGCTACCACCAAATTACCAGTCATACGTAAAATAATACAAGAAATAAAACAAGACGTTGAAAATAAAAACAGAACTAATATACCCACACACTGCGACATAAATACAATGGTAGGAAAACTAACTTCCATGTTTTCAACCGCAGCAAGAATTGCTCTTCGGCACAAACAAAGAGGGAAAAAGCATAAAAAGAAAAACAAAAAGAGGTGGTTTAGCAGAGACTGTAACTCAAATCAAATCAAATCAAATCATCTTTATTATCTCATAACTGAGAAATTGCAGCCAGGTGCACATAAGAGAAACAGCAACAATAAACACATTTATCAACAACAACAAAAACCCACAACAACAATAAACACATTTATCAACAATTACAGAATGTAAACTAATAACTAATAACACTGCAATATTGTAGTTAACAAACTGGACGAATACGAATACAAATTCAATCCCAAGGAAATGGACAGGCTGCTCAGCAAAACAATCACTCAATGCAGTGCATTAAGAGTTCAACAGATGAATTGATCTTGGTAAGAAAGTTTTCTGTGCTCTTATTTTCAGTTTTAGAGTTCTGTATCGACGGCCCGATGGTAATACTTCATAGTATTTTGCCAGAACATGACTGTTATCATTAAGAATTTTCCTGGCTTTCTTGACTACTTGTCTGTCATACAACTCTTGCATACCACTCTGCCTTGCACCCACAACTTTACTGCACACATTCACCATATCACTCAACACACGCTTACTTTTTACACTCAAGCTTCCATACCAACAGATAAATGACACAGTAAGAACAGATTCAATGCAACATCGGTAGTAGGTTTGAAGAATATCTGAACAGACACCAATATTCCTTAGCCTCTGTAAACAAAAGATCCTGGACTGACTCTTCTTATGTATATGCTCAATGTGTTTATCAAAAGTAAGTTTCTTGTCTAAAACTGTGCCTAGGTATTTGTACTCATCAATTCTTTCAACCGTTTCACCATCAATTTCCAAATGTGGCACTGGCACTGGGTTTCTACGAAAATCTACAAGCAGTTCTTTTGTTTTAACAACATTTAAATCCAGATAATTATCTTTGCACCATGAACAAAACCTTTTGACTTCACTGAAGTACACAGAATCAGAGTTTGACAAATCTTCGATGGCAGAATCATCTGAGTATTTAATGACAGGTGTTTCTTCAGTGCCTCTGCAGTCGTTTGTGTACAATGTAAAAAGAACTGGGGACAAAACTGTTCCTTGGGGGGCACCTGTAGAAGTCGAACGTTCTGAGGAGATTGCAGATTGAAAGCGGACAGACTGAGTTCTATTGCGTAGGAAATTGGTTATCCAGAGAATGAGCTTGGGGTTAACATTCAGGTCTAGTAGTTTCTGGGCCAGTAAATGGGGCTGTATTGTATTGAAGGCAGAGGAGAAATCGATGAATAAAATACGAACAAAAGAGTTGGGGGTATTTAAGTGAAGAAAGGCATTGTGAAGAAGGGTCAGTATGGCATCGTCTGTTCCTCTACACCGTTTGTAGGCAAACTGAAAGGGGTCAAGGAGTAGGTTAGTAAAAGAAAGAAGGCGATGAAGGACGATCTTTTCAAAACATTTCATGGCAATAGACGTTAAGGCAACAGGGCGGTAATCGTTCAGTGTGGCAGGGTTCTTTTTCTTAGGGACAGGAGTAACTGTAGAATTTTTCCAGATACATGGTACAACACAATCACGTAAAGACCAGTTAAATAGAGAGCAAAACACACCACACAATTGAGAACAGCATGCTTTCAACAATCTTCCACACACATTATCTGGTCCCACAGCTTTCCTCACATTTAGTTTCTGAAATATGGACTGAACATCTCTTTCTTGAACCTCAAATTCATGATCTTCATTTGCATTGATAATTTTTTCTCTTAACTGTGACGTTACCCCGTTTAGATCTCCCTCTAGATCATTTCTTTCAAACCGACAATAAAAGTCATTTAGCTCATTAGAAAAATCCTTCTGTTCTTCTCTGGTCATTTGGCAATTTGCTGTTCGTTTTTTTGATTGGCCGGTTAGAGTTCGAAGCCCATCCCATGCATCTAAGATTCTGCCTGTCTGAAACTGCTGTTCTACTTTATCCTTATACTCCCTCTGCCCCTTCCTTAACTCCCCTCTAAGTTTAGATTGAACCACTTTTCTTTCTCTTTTATCTCCTGTTTGAAAGGCTACTTTCTTCTCATTTAAAACTGATTTAATAGACTTGGAAATCCACGGTTTGTTGTTGGGAAAAATCTTTATAGTCTTTGATGGAATGATCATATCTTCACAAAAATTAATGTAAGACGTAACAACATCAGCAGCTTCATGCACAGTTTCACAGGAATCAGTCAGCACACTCCAGTCAGTACATTCAAAACAACCCCTCAATTCATCCACACTCTCGGTCGTCCACTCTTTCACGCTCTTTTTCACCACAGGTTCATTTGTATTTTGGGTCTGTAGGCAGGGATAAGTTGCACGGTGTCGTGGTCGGAAGCACCCACTGGTGGTAGAGGTAGAGATCTATATGCATAGTTCTCACAAAGAAGGGAGGTAAGATCGCTACTAAACGCTGTAAATAGAAATCCACAAAGCAAACGACTCAAACAAAAGTATTTTCAACAATGTAAAATTTATAACCGATTGCTAAAAAAGACAAAAAGGGCGTACAAAGCGAAGCTCATCAGCTCCTTAAACGAAGCGCTAGAAACAGACCCCAGCTCTGTGTGGAAAACCCTAAAAGAGCTACAAACATTCGATAAGGAAGTGTATGATCAGAAGAGTAACCTTAGCATAAACAAATGGCTAGGTCATCTGAAAACCTTAGTAGGAAAGAAACACAAAATTGCAGAGGAGAGGAAACAAGAAATGGAGGAAATGTCATTGACTCCTTCTGAATTACATAACTCTATAAATCATAACTTAGATTCCGATATAACTGAAAAAGAAGTAATTAGCGCTGTTAAAAAACTAAAAACTAAAAAAGCATGTGGAAAAGATGGAATGAGAAATGAAACTCTTAAAGCAATGCTTCCAGAAATATCCTTTCTCCTAAAAGACGTTTTTAATCTCGTTCTGAAATCAGGTACTTATCCAGATGAATGGAAAATAGGGATAACTGTACCCATTTATAAATCAGGCAATCAGTTTGATCCAAATAATTACAGAGGCATAACTTTAAATAGTGCAGTGGCCAAAGTTTTTTGCAGCATATTGAATGATAGAATTACTAATTATTTAGAAATAAACAATCTGCTTGCAAAAGAGCAAGCCCTAATGATGAAGTTGAGAAGAATTGGAATATATGGGAATTGTTTTCAAACCCTAAGAGATATGTATTCAGGGACCAGGATTTGCACAAGAAATAACGGCTCTGTCTCTGAAGAGATACTGATACAAAGGGGTGTTCTCCAAGGCAATACACTCAGCCCAACCCTATTTAACATATTTATAAATGACATAGTAGAGTACCTCAAGGATAATGACTCACCAACCATCCCAAATAGGACTGAAACAGACATCCCATGTCTACTATATGCAGATGATCTAGCAATTCTGTCTGTGAAGAGATACTGATACAAAGGGGACTGAAACAGACAGCCCATGTCTACTATATGCAGATGATCTAGCAATTCTGTCTGTGAAGAGATACTGATACAAAGGGGACTGAAACAGACATCCCATGTCTACTATATGCAGATGATCTAGCAATTCTGTCTGTGAAGAGATACTGATACAAAGGGGACTGAAACAGACATCCCATGTCTACTATATGCAGATGATCTAGCAATTCTGTCTGTGAAGAGATACTGATACAAAGGGGACTGAAACAGAAATCCCATGTCTACTATATGCAGATGATCTAGCAATTCTGTCTGTGAAGAGATACTGATACAAAGGGGACTGAAACAGACATCCCATGTCTACTATATGCAGATGATCTAGCAATTCTGTCTGTGAAGAGATACTGATACAAAGGGGACTGAAACAGACATCCTATGTCTACTATATGCAGATGATCTAGCAATTCTGTCTGTGAAGAGATACTGATACAAAGGGGACTGAAACAGAAATCCCATGTCTACTATATGCAGATGATCTAGCAATTCTGTCCACGACAAAACAGGGCCTCCAACATAAACTAAATAATCTACACAAATATTGTCTAGACTGGGGAATGAAAATCAATTTAGACAAAACGAAAGTTGTCATATTTACCAAGACAGACTCGAAGATACCCATTTACTTCAAATGTGGTGATAATGTTATTGAGACAGCTGATCAATATAAATATCTAGGAGTGGTATTTTATGAAAGGGGACACTTCAAGGAGGCACAGGACCACCTTGCAAAACAAGGCAACAAAGCTGCTCATTCTCTGTAGAGAGCCTTTTATGGTCAAAACATTAGCTTGTCGACAGTGACAACACTGTATGATGCACTAGTTTCCCCAATCGTAACCTACGTCGACAGTGACAACACTGTATGATGCACTAGTTTCCCCAATCGTAACCTACGGCGCAGAAGTATGGTTTCCACTATCCTACCAATACTTAAATGAAGAGAATCGAGATCACAAAGTCAACCATTTATTTCAAACCAGTTTAACAAATTCGTTCCCGCTGGAAAAGGTACACATCAAATTTTGCAGACAAATTCTAGGCGTCCATAAAAAAGCAATGGCACTCCCAGTACTTGGTGAACTGGGTAGATTTCCAATAACTCTTACAGTTATTCTACAAACAATCTCCTTTTGGTTTCATATTCTGGAGTCAGATAACTTATCAACAGGAAATCTAGCAAACAAACATCAGAATAGACCACTCAAATGACAGGTGGACACACTTTATTAGACACTCCTTGTCACTCATAGGATTAGACCACGTTTGGGAAAATCAGGGAACATTTAGCTTACACAGACTCAAACATGTCATTAATAACAAACTTAAATCACTTTACGAAAACTTCTGGAGGAAACAAAAGAATGATAATATGTCTAAACTCCAATTCTATAAAACAGTTACCAATGTTTACAAACAGGCACCATATTTTGATCAAAGCATGGATATAAATTTTAGAACTGCCTTAACAAAATTGCGAATCAGCGCACATGATTTAGCCATTGAGAGAGGTCGCTATACGAACACGCAAAGAGAGGATAGATTATGCCCCACATGCAGCGCGGTAGAAGACGAGCTACACTTCCTGAATAGCTGTTCATTATACGACAATCAACGCACTACACTAAGGAAACGGTTGGCCGAAATGGATAAACCTATAAACATATGCAGGGCACCAATATCCGAACTCCTAGTAATTGAAGACATCCAACCCGTACTTGCTCAACACATACATTTGTGCTTCGCTACTAGAAAACATAACCTGAAATGCGGCGAATAAAATTGGATCCTTTTATTTTGTAAAGGCTGTGTGCTCAGGGAGTCCATGCACAGATTTATTGCTTATTTTGTTTATAATAACAACATGAAATATAATCGATAAAAAGGTGTATGATGTTATGACAATTATAAAATTGTTAACATTCTGTTTTTGTTGCTGTTGAATGGTTTGATATTTCAAACAAATACTGATGACGATTATGTTTACAACTCTCTCAGGCATAGCCCTCAAGTA
>CM065706.1:41830764-41840764 GCA_017654935.2 Phymorhynchus buccinoides | reverse complement strand
TCTCACAGACTGTTAATAGACTACTTAGACAATTTTCTGTTCGGTGTAACTTTAAGCGGAGGCGTGATGATATTGGTGATTATTACGACAATTATAACGACAGTCAAATTACGGCAAATCACCAATTGGCGTTCTGAATCTTCCTCCTCGTCACATTCTGCGCGGGAAGTGGCTTTGACGAAAATGTTGATAGCCAATTCAGTGTTTTTTTATCATCTGCATGTCTCCTACGTGTCTGCTGCGAATTGTTTGTCTGGTTTATCCAGACATCAATGCAGGGAGGAGCATGCACAATCTTTACCTCAGCACTCTGTGGATCTCTGAAGGGTTCTGCTATTTGAACTACACGTTCAATTTCGTCTTTTATTTCGTCATGGGCTCCAAGTACCGGGAGACGCTGTGGGGAATGTGCTGTGGAAAACCCGTAGCTGTTAGAAAACAAAAGAAATAAATGAAAGAAAAAACCCTAAAAATGAACAATTACTGACCTCCAAGGTGCAACACAATCTTCAACGTGCTGAAGTTGGATGCTTAACTGGAAGAAGAAGAAGAAGAAGAAGATATGTAAAATTAAGGAAAAGTTTAAAACAAAAGGAAAAACTCCAGCTGCGATGGCGATCCTGAAAATATCACATGATCGACAACCACATTCAAAGAGCACGAAGCCTGACATTTGAACAAGACCCCACTACTATTCACTGCGCACACAATTTTTAGAGAGCATGGCGAGGTCGCTTAAACCCACATCAAGTGTGACTGCGAACAAAATCTCGCTACGATCTATTGTTAATTCTGTGCCACGATGTGGCTTTTTGGACCATGGAACCAAAAGCAGATCTGAGGGGTGGAGACCCACAGCTGGAACAAAAGTAGATCGAGCCACACTGTTGGTGCAGGCCCTACACCCCCGATACGTTCTCAGTAATCTGCAACTATTGCGCCTGTCCTCTCTTTTACCATTCTGCCACTTGGATAGTCCTGCTCTAATTGCGATCTCTCCAGGCTTCCTTTTCCATCACAGCCTCACTGGGTGTGCTTTGAGGATGTTCGGGTTGTAGACCTCCATCCCCTCCACTCTTTACTGGGTGTGTTCTGAGCATGTTCGCATTGTAGACCTCCATCCCCTCCACTCTTTACTGGGTGTGTTCTGAGCATGTTCGCATTGTAGACCTCCATCCCCTCCACTCTTTACTGGGTGTGTTCTGAGCATGTTCGCATTGTAGACCTCCATCCCCTCCACTCTTTACTGGGTGTGTTTTGAGCATGTTCGCATTGTAGACCTCCATCCCCTCCACTCTCCTACTAAGACCCCATCACGCTCTGTTAAAAAGTAGGAAGTTTGAGATGTACTAGTCTAAGCAGAGTTTGTGCTGTGCGTGAGAAAGGAGAGAGGTACATTAGTATGAATGAGGGGGGCGTTGGGCGTGAGGGAGAGTGCAGTTGGGTGTAAAGAGCGAATGTTGTGCGAGGGAGCAGGTTGTGGGGAATGGGGAAGACTCAAAACTTATACCAGCTCTGTGTGTTACCTAATATTGTTCATGCTTGGTTCGCAATGTGGAAGGTGGCGGATTGAATGGGGACGGGGAAGAATGGCTGGAGATGAGAAGGGGAGGGGGAAGAAAAGGGGGAGGGGGGTTCGTTTGCTGGTTTGCTGAGTATGAAGAACGCTTTCGTTTATCGGAAAGATGAACTTTGCTTTAATTATTTCCTTGTGTACTTTGGTTTTTTTGTTTCATGTTCCTTTGTTTGTTCAAATTCATGGATGTTTTTGTGTGTGTGTTTTGTGTTGTTCTTGTTGCCCTTATTGTATCATGAGACCACAGTGTAATTTCTCTTGTTGAGATAATAAAGTAATTTTGACTTTGACTTTGACTTTGACTCTTTCCTCATTTTCACAATGAAAGGCCTAGTGTGCGCCATACTGTAGTACGACCACACCACGACCAGCCACGTTCGATACTGTAACATGCATGACCAACGGACACTAGTCACCGTAAAGTACCTCGTATGCGCCCACCCATCTTTTGTAGAAAAAGAATCTTCTCCAATTGTGGGGTGGGCGTTTACTGCGTTGACTACGTCACCACCCACTATAGTTGTTGTTGGGTGGAGGTTTTGTGTCCTCATGGCGGAAAAGCTTAGGGAAAAGTTGCCTGTATGGGACAAGTTGTTCTGGTGCAAGTTGTTCAGGTCGATGTGGAGATGGCCGCAAAGCGGTTGATGGTCATGAGGAGGAGGAGGGTCTGGGGAAAGCCCTTAGGGACAAGTTGTTCTGGTGCTGGGTCGATGTGGAGATGTAAGTAAAGCGTTACAAGTCGCTGAATGGTTTGGCCCCATCATATTTCTCTGATCTTCTATCGATTTATACTCCCACTAGACTGCTTCGCTCCTCCTCTGACCCTCACGTTCTGCAGATCCCCCGTTTCCGTGCCAGAACTCTTGGCGAACGTTCCTTTTCTTTCGCAAGCTGCCTCCTCCTGGAACGGCCTCCCTTCCCACCTTGCCCCCCCCCTTTTTCTCCGAACCTCAAAACAGCTTCTCTTCTTTCAAGTCCTCCCTCAAAACAACTCTCTTCAAAACATAATCTTTCTTATCCTCCTCCTGCAAAGGTTATCCGTTGAGTCATTGTGTGTGTGTGTGCGTGCGTGTGCGTGCTGTGTGTGTGGGTGTTGTGTTGTTGTGTGGTGGTATGTGTGTGTGTGTTTGTGTGTGTGTGTTTGACCTTAAGTTCGTGTCGAGTGTTTTGTGTGTTGTCCAGCTTTTCATTTGTTAGTATTGTTTTTATCATGATTGTAAGCGCTTAGGGCTTTTGTTAAGATTAAGCGCCCTAAATATTCATTTATTATTATTATTATTATTGATGGTCATGAGGAGGAGGAGGAGGGTCTGGGGAAAGCCCTTAGGGACAAGTTGTTCTGGTGCTGGGTCGATGTGGAGATGGCCGCAAAGCGGTTGATGGTCATGAGGAAGAAGAGGGTCTGGGGAAAGCCCTTAGGGACAAGTTGTTCTGGTGCTGGGTCGATGTGGAGATGGCCGCAAAGCGGTTGATGGTCATGAGGAAGAGGGAGGGTCTGGGGATGAAATTCGGTGGAGGACGCTGGGTGTCGTGGTGGTGGTGGTGTTGGTGTCTCTGGCGTTTGTCCGGTGGTCATCATCGGTGCTGAAGGTTCAGGTTGAGGTGTCGTGGGTGTTGGTGGTGGTTGTCTCTGGCGTTTGTCCCGTGGTCCATCATCGGTGCTGTAAGGTTCAGGTTGAGGTGTTCGTGGTGGTGCGTGGTGGTGTATCTGGCGTTGTGTCCGCCGTGGTCATAATCTGTGTGAAGGTTCAGGTTGAGGTGTCGTGGTGGTGGTGTTGGTGTCCTCTGGCGTTTGTCCGGTGGTCAATCAGTCGGTGCTGAAGGTTAAGGTTGAGGGTTGTCGTGGTGGCGGTGCTGGTGTACACGTATGTGGCGTTTGTCCGGTGGTCTATCATCGTTGCTGAAGGTTCTAGGTTGAGGTGTCGTCGTGGTGGTGATGTTGGTGTTTTTGGCGTTTGTCCGGTGGTCATCATCTGTGCTGAAGGTTCAGGTTGAGGTGTCGTGGTGGTGGTGTTAATGTCCCTAGACTCCATGCGGTTTTAATCATCGTTAAAAAATGCTTACATATCTTTCTGTTATGGTCTTTTTGTCAATGGCGTAAAAAAAATATTTCATAACAAAATTCTGAAACTTTTTCTTGAAATGTTGTGGCCATGGTCTCTCTCTCTCTCGCGTTTGTCCGGTGGTCATCATCTCTGCTGAAGGTTCAGGTTGAGGTGTCGTCTTTGGTGAAGTCTTGCCGTCTGAGCCAAAATAATAACGAATAGTGGTGTTTAAAAAAATAGTAATAGCACATCCATATTAACTGTACCTCCATCTCAAAACATTGACGAAAGCAAAAATGAATATTTTATATCTGAAACGTAAATAAAAGTGGAAATTAAATGCTATGACGGTGGTTGCAAATTTCAAAGTATTTCCTTTGATTTTTTTATATCAAGAAGGCATAGACCTAAAATTTGGTCATGAAGGTCAAAGGAGATAACTTATGCCTCAATGTGATATTTTGTTTTAACAAAAATCGCTGTATTGGAGTGTTAACACTGCATAAAGTTATATTTTGCAAAACAAATTCTTAGATAACACTTTTTCATCACGCCAGCTTTACTTCGAACCAATCTGTTATGAGTTGTATAATCGGTGTTTTTGTAATAGTCAAATCAGACTCATTGGGATTACGTTCATATGGCTAGCTGTTTGGTGAACCTAACATCACGGGTCGTAGGCCTAATTAGATGTGCTGACAAACCTTTCTACCAATTTCCTTAATGTAATTTAGGCTCTTCGAAGTAAAATATATTATTGATGAAATACAGACGCGTGCATACACACACATGCACCGCGCACACACACATACATTGATACTGACACACACGTGCGCACACTGACAACATACACACGCACACACACACATACACTGACACACACGTGCGTACACTGACAACATACACACGCACACGCACACAACACACATACTACACTCGCACACAATGACTTACACCTACATACACTCACACTCGCAACGCACTTACTCGCTTTTACACACACATGCACACACACACATACACACACACACACACACACACACACACACACACACACACACATACACATGAGACAAACACACGGTCCTCGTTATATTACCATTGTACCAAACGTTGTTTTTGTTTTTTAAAATGGAAATGGTGTAATCTTAAGCCGGTCTAATGCTCATTACGTACGATTCCATGTCAATGCGAATGCGCTTGTGGACGGTGATGTTTGTGTGAGATGATCACGCCGAAGGCGAAATTCATGTATTGGGCCCCTACTTGAGTATAATTATAGCGAGAGCGAAATAAGTAGTATAATTATTTTTAGACGGGAGTATTTCACAGGTTGATTCACATCAGGATTCGCATCGTCACAATCGCATCGCATGCGTCATCGATTGACAAGTTCTGTAGCATGCCCTGGCACATAGACTTTTGTACGGTTAAACAACACATTTTGGTTCCACCCTAGACTTTGTGTTTTAAGTATTGCGACTATAATGACTGAAGTAACATTTTATCAACTTGTGGTTTCCACTCCTCAGATCGTAGTGAGCGTGGCAGAGTGGAGAATTTCTATGACCTCACTACGTTCTGCACTAAAACAAGATGGCAACGCCGTATAAACGTCTTCCAGTTACCATCACCTACTAACACGCATACCAGCCCCCCTCTCACCACACACACACACACACACACACACACGCCCAGCGACACACAACACTCACACGCGCACGCCCACGCGTACGCACCGATCGCTGCACGGCACACGGGAAACAAAGCAACACAGTACACACACCCCACCCACCCACCCACGGAGCTAGTAGAAGTGGGAAAATATGAAATATTGATAATGTTTATCAAATGGTGTAAACATTAGAATGAACTCCCTTGTAGATTTCATCACAATGAGGACCAACTGATGAACGTTCAGGGGAGTTAATGACAAACATTCCCTGGTCGTTGTGTATTCTTGTGTTTAATAATTTCCGGTGATTGGTATGGTTAAAACGATTGTTTTAGAAATAAGATATCTTTGCAACAAAATAGCGTTACAGTAGGGTAACCATTGTTTCATGGGGTAGGGGAAGACGTGGTAAACAGCGCATGGGCGGGTAAGAATCCCACCCCAATTATCTCCATGAAATAAAGAGAATTTCAGTCAAAAATTTGCCCATGAAGACGAATGCTTCACCCACATTAACACTCTGACTCATGGGCAAAATGAGACTGACATTTTGCATTTCATTTCATGCAGATAATTGGGGTGGGGATGTCTTAACCGCCCCATGGCGCTTTTTACCCCGTCTTCCCCTATACTTACTTTGGTTTACACGCAACCCATTATCTTTTAAATAATCAGTTTTTTTCATATTCAAAATTGACTCACTGGGATTACGTTGGTATGGCTTGTCGTTCTGTGAATCTGACATGATGTTCAGCATCTGCAAGGTCTAAGGAATCATTGTGCACAAGTTTCATTAAGATGCGGTGAAGCATGGTTTAGGTGCTATCCGACCAGAACACATTTTGGTCACACACGGACACATGACACACAATACATAATACATAAGGTTGCTAACTTACACACATACATACATACAAAATATTCTACATACATAGGCATAGCAAACATACATAGGCTACATGCATACTGTACGTACGTACGTACATACGTAAATACATACATACACAGGCCTACATACATGCATACATATCATACATATATACGTAAAGCAGGCATGTCACAACCATACATGCATACATAAATACATACATACATAACATCGGCCTACATACATACATACATACATATCTACATAATTACATACATAATTATATAGCATGCATACACACGATATACACACATAGGCGTTACACACATACATACATACATACATTTCATACATACATACATTACACACATAGGCACACATAGGCATACACACCTCCATACATTCCATAGGTCCTACATAGCTACATACATACTGTACGCCATAGATACATTGATACATACATACATACATATATTCATACATACATAGCCTACATACACACATACAATACATAGGCCTACACAATACATACAGTACATAAATAGGCATCAATACCATACATTACATACATTAAACTTACATACATAGGCCTACATCAACACAGCTACCACACATTATACATACATACATAAAAAGTTGGCAGACGCAGACAGACAGCAGAGGAACGCACAGCCCTCGTCCCCGTCGTAATGTAGTCCCGATCTTATGGAATTGGGACTGAAAAGATATGTAAAAAAAAATAGCGTGCAGTGAAGCAGTCAAGGGCCTTGCTACGATTCGCTGTCCATGCGATGCGAAGTCATGATTCACATGAAATATTTCCCGGTCTAGAGCGAAAGTAGTACACATTATATCTAGACCGGGAACCTTTATTTCATGTGAATCATGACTATGCATACGTCACATGTCGCCATCGCATGGACAGCGAATCGTATGTAGGTGTAACAGGCTCTTTAGATGGGGCCGTCATCATATGTGGAGGTGGGGCGGGGTGAGAGGGTGCGGGCGGAGGAAGGGGGGGGGAGGGCGGGGGGGTATCTTTCTTTTTTGGAGAAAACTAGAAAGTATAAGCCGTGTCTAAAATCATGGTTTTTTCACGTGCTTTTCGGTCTTATAGCTTGTAACAATTTTAAAAGACATTGTCGAAGCATAAGAGGAATGTGATTTTACGTAGACGTGGGGGGGTCTTTAAAGGTGGGTTACACCCGTGGCAACGCGGCGATTATTGCCAATGGCAAACATACCCCCCCCCCCCCGCCCCGCGCCTTTGTGACGAGGTAATGGGTTAAAAGGCTAAGTCCCTAGGGAAGACTTTTAGTGTGTTAAATTTTCAAGTAGAAAATTTGCCTTTAGCCCACTTCTCTAGGGTATGGGAGATGAGCAACTTTCCCGGCCCCTTTTCATCTAATAAATTTATATTTTTGCCCGGGTTCTGGCTCGTATGATTGTAAGAAATACAAGTGGTTGATTTGCTCTAAATGGCAGACAGAGAGAAGTAGGGTTTTACATGAAATTACAAGACTCCCGCTCTCATCAGTCTGACCAAAGGGTTCAGAATTATTTGACACTTGTATTTTATTTTATTTACTCACAAAATCTGCATAAGATTATGCAGCAATAATAATAAAGCAGCTCAATGGCGCCAAAACAAAATATGAATGAAAAAAACAATGAAATCCGAAAGGATTTACAAGACTTTTGTCTTTCTAGAAGGTTAGCCCCAAGCGGGAAGGGTCACTAATTATCTTCAGTGTCCGGAGGAAAGTTCAAATGATTGGCGCGGTCCTGTGGACTTAGCTGTTGTCAAGTTCCTCCGTAGGTGATCGGCGAGTGCTGGTTTGACTGGGCTTGCTCGTCAGGTGAGAGTAGCTCCCAGTCGTTCCGGTTACGGCATCGCGGGATGGCACGGTTCAGGCGTGGTCTCCTCGCGGATTCTGGGTGCGGGGCGTCTTTGTGACGTTCCCGTCTTGGTGCTTGTGAGTCAGGGATGATCGTCCGGCCCACGATGCCCTGCTGATAATCACAGGAGAAGGTGGATGTAGGTCTCTATGGCTTAGAGACAAGGGGCTTCAGTCGGCAGGGAATTAGTGAATCCCAACCGGCTAGAAGGCTTCCCTTGTACAATAGCACTAAGAAAAAATAATCTGAATTTCAGTTAACAAACTGAGATCATTAAAACATAAAAGGTGAATCAATCCAACATCACTCTCCATCCAACACCTGGAAAGGAATGGTATCATAAAGTGCAAGATTGCGGCCCATAGGTTTTCCTACTAAAAATATACAAAAGGGTTAGTAGGCATAAAATCCGGTTCTGGTACCAAATGTTGTTCAAGTCAAAAAACACACACACACAAATAATCAGTGCACATAAATAGAACAGAATGTTTACCACTTCTTTTCAATAACATATCTATCTACTCCTTATTCATCATTGAACATAGGATCTAGATCAAAACTAGGGTCAAAAACAAACCAAAGATCTCAATCACCTGCCATCAATAATACTTACTAGTGGGCTATTCTGACTGGCTGGTGAGATTGAGTCTGCAATGTTGCTCTAGCTATGTTTCAGCGTCTTGTGTGAAAAACTTTTTCTCACTACGCCAATTATAGCCTTCACTTTCAAACAATGAAAGCCTGTGGTTGGTTTATAGGCCATTGACACGTCACAAGATGATTCTATAATATTATGCATACATGTAGTAGTACCGAACAATCACGCGCCGGTTACATCATTATCACATGCCGACATTCAAATCCTTCTCGTGATTAGAAAGGACGAGTTGTCTTCAAAAGGACACCGCCTGTGGGTCGTCACTTTCTCGTGATGGGGAACAGAGATAAGGGGAGGGGGGGGGGGGGGTGAAGGGAGATAACCTCTGTAGGTGGTACATGCTGACAGGGGAGGTAAATCGGGCTTCAAAGAGACAAATGCCTTAATCGGCGTTCTTTTGGATGGGGTATGGGCAATTAAAGTGGCAGGCCCGAGGAAAAAAGAAGGTGGTTGTGGGGGGGGGGGGCGTGCTAGGTAAGAAACGGAGGAAAGTTGTGTAGAGCGGGACACGTACGTCACACACCCCCACACACACACACCCAAAACACGCCACACCCATACCCACAGCCCTCCCCAGTCAAAGCATCATGCCCGGTACTAACATAATAGTGATTACTCCGCAGCTGAATGAAAGACCAATTTTTTTTCTTGTTTTTTTACTTAAAATTTATCAACCAAAAAAAGGAATGGTTCCAGCCCCAAATTAGTATATTTGATCAAAAAAATCCATAACAAAATACTTGTTTTGGGGCCAGAAGCATCTGTTTTTGTGTCAAGATCATCTATTTTTTTATAGCATTAAATCGCTGCCATTTTTTTTAACCGCAACGATTTGAATTATTAAAAAAACTCACAAATCAGTCCAGCCATACACACAAACAAAATATTACATAAACAAAAAGAGAAATGAAAGGTTGCAGGTTTTTATTTCAGGTTTAGACATGGGGAAGTGGTTGATCAGACTTTTTTTTTATATAGACTATATAGAAAAAAACCGATTGGTTACCCTTCAACAAACCACTACAAAAGCAAAGCTAGAGGCAAAATTGTGGTCTAAGGGAGTGAAGCGAGTTTAGAAGTGACTAATGTGTGGTGTGCACACATATTTACTTCCTTTTAAGCAAATTCATCAAATTGACAGCCATCTATTAATATATGGCCGGAACGTCTTGAATGAAGTTAACAAAAAGAATGTTTATTGGGGGCACCATTAGCATTGGAAAGGTCGACTGCTGAACGTTGATATTGGTTTGTTATTAAAGTAGGGAAATCTTTTAAC
>CM065706.1:41820764-41828264 GCA_017654935.2 Phymorhynchus buccinoides | reverse complement strand
GAAAGGTATCTTTTAAAAGGTTCATATTCTCACGTGTTAATTGATGTTGATATTTGTGATTATTTCTTTAAAAAGCAATGAATATACGACCTTGTAATGCATAACCACAACGGAAATTGTGAATTAGTCAGATTAAAACTAAAAGAGTCATCTTATCGAAAATAACCCCAAACGAATTTGCTTAAGATATCAAAGCATACGACTGTCTGGGGAGAGCGTGGTGATTCCGCTGTTCGGTGAGTGTATTTTAGTATTCTAGGTTTTGCGGGGAGCAGAAGTCTGCGAGGTTGCACAACTTTCAAACAAAATTCCTTTAAATCGTGTCCTTTAGTTTATTTAACATCATTACAGTTTCGATCTGTTTAAATGTGATCCTCCATAAAATGTTGACAAGTACCGGGTGGGCTAAAATACAGCAGGTCTTGGTGTGAACATCGTTTAACAGTAACAGAAAATGATCGTTACTTTTAGTTTTGTCTTGGTGTGAAAATCGTTTAACAGTAACAGAAAATTATCGTTACTTTTAGCTTTGTCTTGGTGTGAAAATCGTTTGAACAGCAACAGGAAAAGGGATCGGTACTTTTAGTTTTGTCTTGTTGTGAACATCGTTTAACAGTAACAGAAAATGATCGTTACTTTTAGTTTTGTCTTGGTGTGAAAATCGTAGTAACAGTAACAGAAAATTAGCCGTTACTTTTAGTTTTGTATTGGTGTGAAAATCGTTTAACAGTAACAGAAAATTATCGTTACTTTTAGTTTTGTCTTGGTGTGAACATCGTTTAACAGTAACAGAAATGCACTCGTTACTTTTAGTTTTTGTCTTGGTTTGTGAAACAAGTACGCTTTTAACAGTAACAGAAAATGATCGTTACTTTTAGTTTTGTCTTGGTGTGAACATCGTTTAACAGTAACAGAAAATGATCGTTACTTTTAGTTTTGTCTTGGTGTGAACATCGTTGAACAGTAACAGGAAATTATTGTTACCCGGCCAGAGGCCGGGGTTTTGCGTTTGTGTGTGGTGTGTGTGTGTGTGCGTGTGTGCGTGTGCGTGTGTGTGTGTGTGGTGTCTGTGTGTGTGTGTCTGTGATCGATTATCTTTAAAAAAACCGAACTGTTTGGACTGTTGTATTAAAATTGGGCAGAGGGGTAGACAGCTTGAAAAGGAAGCTTTCTTTCGTTAATCAACACCGTAATGGCCTTGACCTTGAAATTTGACCTTGAAAAACGAAATTTCCTTCTTTGGGCTATGTAATTTCCCCCAGCTTTATTTTATTGTTTATACCCCTCGAAAATAAAACACGATTACAGAGTAAATACATACAAAGTAATATGCAAAAAACATCTCTATATTGTAACATATCAACAACAAAATCAAACCTATTATTATTAAGACTAGACTAATTATACACATATCAAAATGTGTCATGGTTAATTTTTCGCAGAGAGAGTAAGAGAGAGAGAGAGAGAGGCGAGAAAACAGATGAGACGAAGAGAGAGAGAGGAGAGAGAGAGAGAGAGAAACAAAATCGATCATACAATATTCTAGACCACAAAAGCCATCTGGAATAACTTTTTTTCTTGAATGTCAGACTGGTGACACCAGATGACACATTGACCGAATTTTAACCACTTCCCTGCCCTGTCCGTGTATCGTTTAGGGGGAATGTGTGATGTCATAGCCCTGGAGTGATGCTTTTTTTGTTTAGACAAGCCAGGAAAGATATATGTCTAGGCGGTTTTCACAGATGAGTCTAGCTGGTGTCTTAAATCTTATAAGAAAATGAATAATGTTCTACTTTCCTCTGACAGTGAAGGGATTAAACGTCGGACTATCAAATTAATTTAATTTAATTTAATTTGATGTTGTTTATAGCCCCGTCGACTGCTATGGCCATGTCAGGGCTGTCACCACGCAAAAATTTGAGCACATGATATCACAGTTTAAAGTCCGACCACGTGTTATCATAGTTAAAAATATACCATTAAAAACGTAAAGTATTTGAAACGAAAGTTTTTTTAAAAATGGATTAAAATTTAGTCGTGTATAAAATCCTTACACAGTTAATAGCTTACAATTGATGTTTTAAAACTTAACACGACTTTTTATACCTTATTAAAAATATTCACTTCTTTTAAAAAACAAAAAATCATGTCTGGCGGCACATCACGGACCAACACCTTCATTGATTCTGCCGTGTAGTATTTTCTCCCTGTGTCGTAGAGGTCCCAACAATCAAGGAGAGTGTGTTCGATTGAGACACGAGCGTCGCAAGGCACACAATAGGGAGGGTCTTCTCCCTTCAACAGAAACACATGCGTAAACTGTGAGTGTCCCGTGTGTAACCGACACAGGACAGTTCCTTCCTTCCGGCCGCCAGCAGCCGGAGGAAGACGTTCCTTCAAGCTTGGACGTACAGAGTGGAGTTTATTATCCTCCTGCAGGTTCCACTCCTCCTGCCACAGACTGAGAACGTGAGTTGCGACCTTTGATTTCATGTCGGAAGATGGAATCAGACATATGTCTGGACGGGTATTTCGACTTCGGCTGGAGGAAATCTTTTTTGAAAGCGTTTCTTCGAAAAAAGGCAGGAGAATGGACTGGTCAGTGAGATAGAATTTAGATAGCAGATGACAGTAAGCAAAGGGAAAATTTCAGGACGTTCAAAGAGAGTGACAGTTAGAGGAAGTTACAAGCACGATAACTTCAAGAAGGTGGGGAAACTATTTATACCCAGAACTCCCCGCGAGTATCCCACACGGCGTGGAGGGGGTGGGGGGGGGGGGGGGGTCAATCATATGACTTGTGTCTTTTACAGGTCCAAGACACCAATGGACATGGGGAGAGATGATGGTCATTTCTGTCAGCAATTTTTTAATTTGCTTACCTTGAGAAAAGGATTTAATGGGTACGTCTTGAAGCAGGTACTTTAACCGCTTATGAGTTAGATGTATGGATAAATAGATAGAAAGACACACGGAGAGAGAGAAGAGAGAGAGAGAGAGAGAACCCGAGAGAGGAGAGGAGGAGACCCGAGACCGAGAGAGAGAAGGAGGGAGAGAGAGAGAGAGAGGGGGTGGGAGAGGAAGCAACATACACATGCGCACAAAGACAGAGAGAGAGATGAAGACAGATAGGCTGAGAGATACAGACAGAAACACAGATCAAGATAGACAGACAGATACTGAATGAATGAATGAATTTTATTTAAATAAATGAATTTTATTTATAGAGGGTAATAGAGTAAGCAATAACATGCTTTTTACATCCAGCCCTCTGGACAGAATACATATATAAAAGTAGAAAATGGAAAACGAAAATAAACACATACAAAGTCAATATAAAGCAGGTCAAAATGCTGCGAAGTAAGCGCATACACACGGGAAAATAAAACCCAATCCTACTTTTTCACACTCATCTTTAAAACATTCAAAAATAGAGAAGTGCACAAACACATGACAAAATCAATCACCTCAATCGTACTTTATATATTCATCATTAAAATGTACTTATTTGAAAAGAAACCTATGCACATAATAAGTCAAACATAGTATTACTTTACCTACTCATCTTAGCATGCACAATTTAAAATGTAAATACATGTACCCATGGCAACATGAAACCTATTCCTACATTCCATTATTCATTTTTAGCATGAACATATTAGAAAGTAAACACACACTCGTAACAAAAGCAGACCAAGTCATATTGTTTGCAAGCGAATACACATATTAAAAAGTAAATACTGCTCATGACGAAATCAAGCCTAAACCTACTTTCTAGTCCTCATCTTTAACACGGCACATAAGTAAAATTTAACTCATTACAAAATTAAGACTAATCGGCTTATTTTACATACTCTCGTAACATGTACACATTTTAAATTTGAAGCCGATACACATAATAAAATCAAGCCTAAGGCCCATCTTTACATACTAATCGTAATCACATACATCAAACGGTAACCTGTAAGCACACTACACATGACAGAATATAACCAAATCCTATTCTACTACTTTCTTATTCACGCATTTTTTTAGTAAACACTTATACATAACAAAATGAAACCCAATCTATAACTAATAATAGTAGCCGTCCTAACTAATAATAATAATAATAATTCATATAGCGCTAAAAATCCATATAGTAGTATGCTCGTTGCGTGTTACAAAAGCAACAGTGAAAGATGGAAAAACATGCATTAAAATCAGCAAGAAAGTCATACTACCAACATTCCAATGCAAAGAAATAAAGTAACAAAAATAACATGATTATCACTCACAAAGACATCCACCCTCGTTTACCAGCACTGTCACTCTCTGATAACACATCACACTCACAAAAACTAATAAAAATGTAAACAAGTAACAGGAAGGAATGCACCAATTAATACGTGCTGCTACACACGGCTCACTTCTCGATCAATCAATAACTTTCGGTGAATCCCTGGGGGCTCGTCTCCAACGCTCATTCACCCGATCCGGGCTCGATCTCTCCAAACAATCGTCCTAAAAACTATACATCTCCACCTATAACTCACACATCATTCAGAGGCCTCCCAGCAAAAACATTTAAAACATCGTCCCCCCCCTGAGTCCCTCTGGTACCTATTGATTAAATCCATCGTGAATAAAATATTAGGACAGAGGAAAAACAGTAAATGGTGGCTAACATCGTCCAATTATCATAAAATGTTAAATATTAATTAAATTTACATCAAGATATTAAGAGCACACATACAAAAGATAAGATATGAAAGGATGTTCTTGCATGAAATCGAACATCACAAAGGAAGTTTATAAAGCAAATCGTCATTACATCACCTGTCAGATAAATTAAAGCTGTGAAAAATCTATGACTTAAAGAACATTATACCGTCCCCCTGCTCCGTGCTTTACCCCTAGGTATCTACGAACCCTACCCCCTTTGCACCTTCAACCCCCCTTTTACTTTGGTCCCCCCCCACCCCCCCCCCATTGTGAACCATCACACACACATTCACAACCAACACTGTTGGGATTAAGTAACATGTAAGAAGGTTAGGGACCGCTAGTGCTACAAAGCTTCAGTCTGCAATAGATGATGTGTACAGACGGAGACACAAACGGCAGAGGGAAGCAATATGGAACTGGAATTAGGTGCCACCTCGATCTTTTTCGCACGTCTCGATACTCTCTATTCACTGAGCCAGGGTCATTCCCCCCCTCTCCTCTCTTTGCCTCTGAGCACCCTAGAGAGGGGGTCCAAGAGAGAGAGACAGCCCACAATTCACAAACAATATAGTGTGCAAACAAAAATCAGGTAGTAGTTGATTGAGACAGTCTGTGCACCCACATGCACTATGTCGCTGCCCAACGCGCCATGCGGAAGAATAAGTTTTGTGCCGCCAATTGTCAGATGTTGCGACCCGCGTAAGGCCGACCATCCGCGGTGAGATTTTTCTAACCTGGCTCCCAAAAGCAGTCTGTCCTGTATCTTCTAGTGGTGGGGATGTGTGGTGAATGCGTGTCATGTGATCATGTCGTAAAGCCCGTGGCTGTGTATGCTTTTGTTTTGCGTTTAGACAGGACAGGAAGGATATAAGTATGTAAGGGTGGGCGGTTTGTGTCGAAAAGAAATGTGTAAAGCTTTTGGGGTGGGGGGGGGAGGGTGTTTTTATGGTGTGGTGTGTACCGACGCGTTGCGGTGGGCAACGACTTGTTAATCGATGTATGATTCCCTTTTTTTTTCTTTTGGGGTGGTTTTGGTTGGGTTGGGGGTGGTCGGGGGTTGTGGGGGGATGTGGGGGGTGGGGTGTGTCTATCTTCTAATTGTATTGTGAAATAATAATTAGAACTAGAAAAACATCATGATAACGCGCTTAAGCCTGCACATGAAATGGAGTAGTTGTCAGCTCTGGTTCGTATAACTGCAAACATGGTGATGCTACTAACATCCCGCAAGCAAATACATAAGTCGGCAACCAATTCCACCTTTGTACTTGTCCATGTACAGCGTTTTTTACGCCGCGCCGTAACAATGCTGAGATTACTGTGTGTGTTTATGGATGCAAGCAAAGCACAGCTTACGATAGTTGTAAGGACGAAAAACTGCCATTTTTAGGTGTTTGGTTAGATTTACTGCAAAAAGGGTGGGTGTCGACACACGAGAACTCCCAGAGCATTTGAAACATCCGTGTTGTTCTTCAAAGTTTACTCTGTTGTTTTCGTCTTTGTTTGTTTCCTGTTTGTCAGTTTTTGGTAGTTCTTTTTCTTGATTGGACTTCTGTTGATGCTGAGAGTGAGATCTTGGCTGTTGTGACTGGTCTTTTCTTTGTGTTTGTCCATGTACTGGTGGTTGATCTCGTGGAAGCTGACGTCGTTTGGTGTTGTTGCCACCAAGAAAAAGGGGGGGGGGGCACTTTTTTTTCCGGGAGTTTGCTTGGCATCAAAAGACTGCGCATGTTTTTGCAGTTTCTTTCTCCGAGGGAGAGCCTTTTGCAATGGGCATGTAGGCTTTCAACCTTCCCAGTGATGATTTTGAGGATTGTGCCTGATGATGACTGGACTCTTTCGTTAATTTTGGGGGTTTGTACTTTCAGGGTTTCTTCCCTAGAGGTAGAGGAGACAGAGAGATAATAGACACAGAGACCAAGACAATAACATATCCTGGTATTTCTTTCTCATAATACCAAATACATTTTTTCTTTTTCCAATTTGATTTCAGGGGGTGTTCTTGTGCATGCATGTCCTATCTGCAGCACAAACTACAAGCAGCCCAAGACCGTCTGCCTGGTATATTAATGGCTGATTAAGTTATAGCCCCGTTGACAACAGAAGTCATGTCAGGGCTGTGAAAACGTAATAATATACTTATAACAATCATGTTCTCTAACGAGACCTCTCAAAACGAGAAGAAATTTAGCAATCTCTGAACCTTGCAATGCAATAAGTATGATGTAAGGATTATTATGCTGAGTATGGGTTATTTTAGTGATGTATATAATAATTATGTAGATGTAGGTGTTAAATTATCGTTTTCGCTTTTGCAGCTATCCATCTACTCTGCCACTGTTAAAAGTTTAGGACCACAGTTAAAAACAATTATGTTTGAATTTTTTTATTGTTAAAATCAGATCGAGGAAGGTCTAATTTAAACAAACATTATTTACGAATATTTACAATCTATTCATATATTGCCAACTGGATTACGGTGTTCCAGTTGGCTAGAAAGTAAACAAATAAAGAGATTTATTTTTGTTTCTAAGGGAGCTCACTCCGTTTCTGTCCTGTGTTTTGTTTGTGGCAAAATGAAAAGAGATATTGTTCTTTTCTATGTCACTTTAGCATCAGCTTTGTAATGCTTGTGTGTCTGGCGTTGTTAGTTCCTGAGCGAAACTTCGGGAAGTATTGTTTCTGTTTCATCCGTGCGCCCGTCCGTCCGTGCATGCGCATGCGTCCGTCCGGCCACGTTCTCGAACCGCTTGACAGAATCGCTCCAAATTTAGGTGTGGAGGTGTGTCA
>CM065706.1:41815764-41818264 GCA_017654935.2 Phymorhynchus buccinoides | reverse complement strand
TTTACCGTCCTATGGATCAATTGGACGCTAATATCACCTTCTCTGGCGCGCGCGCCAAAACGAAATTGGAATAAATGTCCCACGTGTGTAGTCCAAGTGGACAGTAAGAAAAAAAATAATATTCGATTCGAGGCGCGCGCCCCATTTGAACCACAGATGGCCTTTCTTTGTTCCCTGTTGTGCGAGCCACCGCGAGGCAGAGCTTTTCTGACGAGCAAGACCCGATCCCAGGGATCGGTTGTTTTCCCCTTTAAAGACTCCAGGGATCGTCCCAACAGCCTAAGCATGTGAAACTATGTTACAACATGCACTAGCTAAAGATGAGAACATTACGTGTGTGACCGGGTTTTTTATTACCCCGCCACGTGGGCAGCCACACTTGGACTTCGGAGGAGCTAGTGACAGTTAAACCGTGAAACTCACAATTGTATTTGTTGTACGAGAGACTTGGACAAGTTTATGCTTTTGTATTTTTTTAATGTTCAAATTTATTTACGCTCTCTCTCTCTCTCTCTCTCTCTCCCCCCCTCCCCCTCTCTCTCTCTGTATGTGTGTGTGTGCGTGTACGCGCGCCTACGGCACCAATTCAACTTGCTTTGTGCACGAAAAAAGGCACAATAGAACAATGCCAATGTTCTGGGTTTGTTAAAAATATATATATTTTTGGTAGACTCACAGATTTGAATATTTTGTGTGTGTGTGTGTGTGTGTGTGTGTGTGTATGTATTCTAATGTCAATGATGTAGGGCCTAATTACTGCCAAGCATTCTTTATTCTTTATATAAAAATGCACAAAACTATCTTGTGGATGGCACATTCTTTAAATTGCATAAAACATTCCTTGAGTCTCAATTTATGAGAACTCTTGTCAATTTATGGCATTCCTAGAAGACTGGTTGATTCCCAACGTCAGAGCTGCAGGTATAGGCCTATTGTACACTTTCATTTCTGAAACATCATGGCGGAGGCTCATGGGGAGGCTCATGCGGAGGCTCATGCAGTAAACTTCACAACAGCCTATCACCTTCGCAGCGCTGCCAACAATTCCTCAATTTTTGATGACGTCACTTCAAGGGGGGAGATTTCCAACGAAACGTCATCGCAAAATGTGTGCTTCAAAATCCGCATCAACGCATCGCAGCCTCTTCTGTGGGACAACCCAGGAGATCCGGCCACTCCGGAAGTAGAGGCTTACGCCAACCGGTTCAAACTTACCATGCTGCCCTTCTTGTTTCTGATTGGTCTTCCTGCCAACGCCGTCAACATGGCCGTGTTTTGCAAACAGGGTCTGAAAGATAAAGCAGTTTAATTTGAGCGTACATTTTTGAATATTTGGCTTATAGTTAAATGTTTGAGTGTATCTATTTTGAGTACTTGCCTTTGGCGTGGTTATGGAAGGGATTATTTAGAATAGGAATTCTAGTCTTTTGGGGGTAAAAGGAAGGTGGTATGAACTAAGGGAAATGATAATTTGATAAGGATGGTTGGAGCAAGTGGGATGCTGCTGCATTAAATTGAAATGTTGATTTTAATGTGAGTTTTATTTAAGATTTGAAGAACAAACTTTATGCGAGTATGAGCTAGTTTATACACTAGTTCAAGTATGCTAGGCTTGAAGTTTTATTCGTTAAGGAATGAGGACAATAGGGTGATGGTATTTTGTTTCGTTTCTTAGGCCCGCGGGTTTGGGGCTATACGCCTTGAGGGTCGCACACCTGGGCCGAGACTACGGTGATGCAGGGAAGAGGATGGCCTTCTCAGCGGTTGTGTGTGTAAATGAGAAACGAATGGCGTGTGCGTGATTTAAAAAAGAAAAGCAACGAGAACAGAAGAAAGCTGTTAACCTTGGATGGGAATATCAACTCACCTGGACGTTGGGACAGCAAGACACTTTTTTTTTGGACACTCTAACATTCCGGACATTGTCGAAGAAAGTTGTGATTGGGGTTTACATGTTGACAATGAAAATTTAAAGAAATGGGGTTGGATAGTATTTTGCTTGTTTTTTTAATAACCTTACCTAAGGGTGTATTTGTTTTGGTGGCTACTTAATAGTTTGGGTTAGTGGTTGCTGAGATAATTAGGCGCTTCTTGAGCGAAATTGGTTGGTTGAGTTTGATCAACGGTTTTGGATTATTTGTATAGTCAGTTAAACGCTGTCAGTCGGCGGAGGTTTGAGGCGTGACAGTCTTCGTGTAGGTCATAAGACTTGATGGCCACTGGTTATACGGTCTGCTCATGACTCACTCCTTCACCGTCCTGATGGGTAGAACCTAGCTTAAGTTTTGTAGTGATGGCTGGCTTGGGTGGGGCAGGCGAGTAATCCTGTAGCGGATTTAGTGCCGGGCAGTGCACTTCCTTACACGTGGGCTCGTAGTCACACCTGAACCATCACGTTGCGTTTTTTGGGTTAAGGTCGTGAGAGTGTGGGTTTCTTGGGAAAGGTGAGGAAAGGTTAATGTTCCTTTTGAGAGATTGGGTAATGAGTTTGGGAAAAGGC